>LIEC01011307.1:0-33089 GCA_001925005.1 Drosera capensis
TTGTGGTTGTTGATGGCTCTTGGACTCCACCCTCGACGACGGTCCAATACTCCTTTGAGCGTAAAAAGTTCTCCATCAGCATGCTCCAATGATCATAATGACCATCAAAGCGTGGGATAGCTGCTTGCACAAAGTTGGTTTCTGCAGCCATTAGAAATAGAGAAATTATTAGTGAGAGGCAATGATTTTGTGGATTCCTCACGAGTTGGCTCTGATACCACTGATAGAAATAATAGGAGAACTGAAATAAATTATGTAGAAAAGAGAAGATATGACACCCTTTCATTCAAAAACATCTAGAGCCTTTTATAGGCAATTACATAACTGAATCAACAGAAAAATAGGACCCTCAATGGTCACTAATAGCACTAACCCAACAACTCCAAAAATCAGCACCATTATCTCCTAGAATTCAGGACACATTGGATTCTAATGAACTGACTCAAAAACAGACTCTGACTTGATAAACAAAAAATAAATCTAGTTCTTAAATAAATCCAACATTTTCTTCTTGTGCTTTGACTGCTTCACACGCCGACTGACAATGACATATATTTTCAACTGGCTGTGCCAAAGGGTTGTCTCGGTGATATCAAATTATTTGACAGTCAAATTGATCCCCTCTTTGATGATGACTTCTTCCATGATGACTTTTCCGGTGAGATTCCGAGGTTGGATTCCCTCGTTAGCCGTGACGAGGTGGACATCCTTACCCATGACGAGGTTGACACCAGAGCGGGTTTAGAACAAAATCTATGGGACAATACGGGTAGAGAAAGAAATCACATGGACAATACACCGACAGATACATTGTAGTTGATGTTTTTCAAAAATTTTATGTTGGTATTCTATCAAGGTGGTGTGGACGTTTGTTAGTTAACATTCGTGTCCGCTAACACAAAAACAACGATACGATGTGGATGTTTGTTAGTTACCAATGGTGTCGCTAATACAAAACAACGACGAGGGAGTCGGTTTAAGAGCACAGTATTGTAGTGTCAAGCCGAGATACTTAATCGATTTGTTTTGTTATACAGAACTCTTTCGAGGGAGAGTTACATAAACTCTCGGTTACTAATGATGGAAGTGCAACATGTGGTTCAGGATTCTTTGATGGGCGTCGACCTTATCAACGATTAGGAGGTGAATGTCGTCAATAACTCGAACAAGGCAGAAAAAAGAGAAGCTTGAAGCAGTCGATGGAGCAGAGAAGAAAGTGCACCCATTGTGAAGTCGAGGAATCACCACAACGGCGGCATGGTCCTTTGGGGCCGAGAACATTGTGCAATGCTTGTTTGTGGCTTGAGATACATGAACGGAAAACTAGTACCAGAATATCGCCCAACAGCAAGTGTTGAAGTCGATGAAAGAAGATGTATTGAGACATTCTAACTATTACAAAAGAAGAAAGAAGATGAAAGAGAACGATGACATGCATGGGAGGCTCGAAGTCGATGGTAGACTAGGCTAGTGATATGAGTACATACATAGTATTAGTTAGGATAGCTTCCGTCATTAGTTATACTTAGATAATTAGATGCTTGGATATGTATACATGTTTATATTTTTCTATTCTTTTATAATTCTACATAAATTTTAAGAATCGAAATTCTGAACAAAATACATTGAATTCCTCATCATGGAAATAAAAAAGCATGATCATCATCTCAAATTTTTTTCTTGAGATTTTTTTTCTTGACTAAAATACATTTCTTATAGTTCGCAGATGAGGCATCAATCCTGAATGAAAACAAGGATAACAAACGGATTTTATAGGAATAATAATTATAAATTATATAAAATAAATAAATACATATCATGACATAAAACATGGACGTGAACAATATTTTTTCAGAGAAAAAAAGGCCATGAGCCAATTTTTGTTGTAACGGTGTGTCGTTGCTGCAATAGTAAAAACAAAATAAATTTTAATTTTTAATATAAAATTATCAACATATGATATTTATAACAACGAACACACTGCACTGCTGCAGTAGCACAAATCATTTTCCGTTGTTATATAATGGCCTTATTGGGACATGAGTAATCACAACGGTGCTCAATTTCCACTCTTTCTCTTGTAGTTCTCTTAGTCCAGAGTAATGTTTTTAATCGGTTCGATTCTAAACCACAAAAATCAAAATTGAATCAGTTAATTATTCGTTTTGAGAATGAAAATCGAAATGTCAATCGGTTTTGGGTTTATATTATTTTGATCGGTTTGGTTAAATAATTTTTATAGGATTTTGATTGAACATTTACAAACGATTTGTGTTATAAGATTATATATTTTCTTGTACATAAATTTCCAAATATATGAGACATTTCTTGTATAATAAAAATGACAAAAATCATATATCCTGCACAAATTATACATCATATACACGTTTGAGAGATTGAGAGAAATAAAGACACAAACTAAAATTTATGTAATTTGTTTATTTTATTGGTTAAATCATTCAATCTAACTATAATTTCATGGATTCGTTTTAAAAGTTAGAAAAATTAGTTCTTAATGATTCTTTTATTATATTTTAAATAATTCGATTAATCGGTTTTTTCGTTCAACCCATCAATTAATCGGTTTTAAACGAAATCGAACCGATTAATTAAACGATTTTATTTTTTAAATCACAATCGAACAATTTTATATTCGATTTTTCAATTTCAGTTTATCGATTTTGGTTACTGATGTTGGTTTTGACACCCTTAGTCTAAATTGTGAGACTGAAAGTTGAGCCATAGTTCATGGTGACAAAATCAAACAACAAAATATACGACTCACTCCTTTCCCATACTATTATGAAACAAACACTTACAAATCCAAAAGTCCTAAAGAAAAATTTAGGTTTTGAACTCTTAACTTTTTGAGTATTGAGTGAGACATCGTTGTGGTTGTTCTAATTATTGGACTCTTTAGTCTCATCCTTATATATATCTTGACTTCATGATAATCTTAAATAAATATAACTGAATCAATATATCATAATATATATCTTTATCAAATCCAATATATGAGTCATTTATATCAGTCCACAACCTTATTTTATCTTAAATTATGGATTTGATGAGCACAAGATACTTAATTGCTATACAAAGTGAATACATACATAGGACGCACCAACTAAATGCAGGATCATATTCTCGGTCAAATAAGACCCACTAATGGTAAAATGGAATATCTTCGTTTGAAATTGTAATTTTGCCAGGAACGGAAACCCAACCAAACCCAGCTGTGTAGTGCGATTCCAATTCGAATGGAGATTCGTATTCGCATTCTCATCTACATATTGCTCTACCCAGTTGAGGCCAATTCGTCTCATTCATTCTCTTTCTATATGGGATTTCATCCCTAAACATAATGCTTAGCCTCATGGGTTGTCTTTACTAGGTACTTTTCGGTGATCTGTTTGGTGTTTTTCTCTGATTTGATGCTGTTGGTTTGATTGTAAGTTGGGTTTGCTTGATTTGTGTGTTTTGGTTGATGGGTTTCTCTTAGATTGTGTTGTTTCTTTCCCAACAGGCATTTTATGATGCGTCTAAGCAATTTTGTAAACCTTCTTGTGGCGGGGACTGTCTCAATTAGGGCATCATGAACTGTTGCTTTTTTGTGTAACATAGGATAAGACCGTATGTATTTTACCATCACTCTTCCTGGACTGTGTTCATGATCGGAATAACTGGATTGTTCTTATGTTTGGGAATTTATTCCCGCACCATATGAGAAGGTCTTGAGATGTTGCATTATGTACAAAACATAAGACATTGCTATAGAGGAGGTGTTCTTCGTGGCATCCATGTAGCCGACCCAGTCATGTTTGAAGGCAAGTTTTTTGTATTAGGACATCAAATAGTCAAATCTAGTTTTTACCGTGTCTAAGTCTCTACTGTATGCGAGAAGATCATGTTCAAAGCTGCTTTCTCTAGACACCATGGGAAAGATCACAGACGAGCTCAATCTCTAAGTGTGAATGAAATATGGTTACTATGGCTTTTTGTTTTTTGAATCTCATTCTATACCGTGGTACCCGACTATCTCATTAATGGACACAAAGAAAGCGTTAAGCGGTGACTTTCTTTTGTTGCACTGCACAACCTTGTTGCCATACCTTCTTGAGACTGCCAAGAAGAACGGATGATTAGAGACTCTGTCTTGGTAGCATGTAGAGCCACAACACCAAGGATAGTTCAAATAATTTCTTCAATCGAACTTCAGTTCTCGGATTAGCTTCAGTGCTGCATTTTCTTATGTTAAGTGATTGAAAAGAAAAAAAAACCTTGATCATTAAGGCTTCTTATGCTCACCGAATCTTGTTTTTATGCGCTATCACAGGCGTTTCTTGCATTAGTATGGAACATTATCTTTTAGTTGGTGGTTGGCCTTGTGTCTTGTATCGTTCTGCCTGAAACTGGCTTGGAAAGAGGTGAAGACTGTCACATGTTGATGAAGACGATTTGCTGTATGTCGTTGGAGAAGGTGACTTATTGCTGTATTCTTATCCTGCTGGTGACGATCAGTCATTCTGCCACAGCCCCTGATATTGAAGGTACTCCAACACTCCCTGTAATTCTGCTAATCGATAGTTGAAGTTCTATCATGTTGACAGCATAACTAAGATAGTTTCTCAAGAGCGTGTTGTCAGCGAAACTGTGCTATTTGTTAGTAAGCAATTGAGAAAATCTGCTTGTAGCTTGTGACAGGACTACATGAGCTCCTTTATTCGAATGTTTGAGAACTTTTAATGGCAATCATCCCAGTTACGGAAACTTATCATGGAACCAAATTTGCTTCTCCCTTTTTCCAGGCTATGCATTGATTGATCTTTTGAGGGCTCTGAATGATTCTGAAAAGAGAATTACAGATTGGGATAATTACTTAGTGAGCCCTTGCTTCAGCTGGTCTCATGTCTCATGTCAGGATGGACATGTCACAACCTTGTACATCTTCTATCCAAGACTATGCTTTCAGTGATTCGTCCCTCTGTTTCCTCCTGTTTAGATATTTTTTATTCTATGTCTTGCCAACCTTCAATTCACATCTAATGGTAAAAAAAAAAAAACCTTCAATTCACATCTTAAGTAACCAGGTTATACAATGTTTGTAGTGCTTTGCTTTATGCTTATACCTGTGTATTCCTGCAGGAGCCTCGGCACAAATGGTTTCTCAGGAACTCTGTCCCCCTCTATCAGTAAACTGAAGTTCCTGGTTAGCTTGTAAGTCACAATCTGAATGTTACTGTCCATTTCATTAAATTAATCAGCAAATAGCTAGACATGAGATCTTCTTTTCTTTTATTTTAGTCGGGAAAATTTTACTATTTACAGAGAGCTTCAGGATAATGATTTGTCTGGTACACTACCTGATCCTCTTGGCTCATTGGTGGAATTGCAAAATTTGAATCTTGCACGAAATAATTTCACTGGTCCCATACCAAGCAACTGGGTTCAGCTGTCCAACCTTAGAAATCTGTAAGATTCGATAGTATTTACTTGAGCTCTCAAAATTTCAAAGGATCTGTTTCGTTCGGTCATGCTTGAGTTTGTGTTTTGATGAGCTTATGTCTAAGTAGGATAATTTAAAAGATGTCCATTGCATGGCCATAACAAACATGAAAGTATGTAGGTGAATAACATCCTATAATTTAGGTTGGTGTCAATCCAGAAATTTTGGTGTTGTGCCAGGATAGATAAAATCCAGGGAGCATGTGGCAGAAGACCTTCTTGCACTCTGTGACAAAGGGTCATAGGCGATATAGAAAGGCTGTTTTGTTTGTTAGAGATAGAGAATGGTCGTAAAAAGTTTGAAAAGGGCCGATCAAAAAGTACACCTGCATAAATTGAGTCCATGGAGAGCATTGTCTCCAATACAACGAAATTGCACTACAGGAGAATCCATGAAACTGACCCAAAGTAGTGGAAGAATGGTTTGGTGGGTTATTTTAAGGTTTAATCGGGTACTAAATGGCTTAGTTTTTTCCTGTTTATGCGAGCAAAGTGGCCTTGCTCTATTAGTCTAGTTATGTCTTATTCATTCTTACACAGGGATCTTTCATCCAATGGTCTAAGCGGAATCATTCCACCTCAGCTGTTTTTAGTGCCGACATTCAAGTAACATGACTTCGTACATCTCCTTAAATCTTCTACACCTGTCATATCCTTGAATGCAGATAGATTTAACTGTGGCTTACCCTGCGACATCCTTTTACGTCTTCACTTCAGTTTTACAGGGACACACCTCATATGTGGTTCTAGCTTGAAGCAGCCATGTGTCTCCGGCAGTTCTGTTCAAGGTATGCTATATTAGCGGTGTATCATGTTCTAAGCAATTCTTTCCTATTCTATGGAAAGTCTGTACACTTGGAGTTTGTGCAGTTTCGGCCAAAGTTTCTAAAGTTGAAGTTTTCACAATTTCTGTAAGTTGTGGTGCATTCTTTCTGCTGTTATTGGGGGCCATCTTTACCTATGAACGCCGTCATCTGCGTAAGCTGAGGAATGATGTCTTTGTTGATGTTGAAGGTATCTACATATTCTATAATCCGAAGATTCTACCATATGATCATCACTACAGGAAAGAGCAACGTTTATTCTGATACTTTATGATGGCATTGTAGGTGAAGATGCAAGAAAAATTTCCTTTGGTCAAGTGCGGAGATTTTCTTGGCGTGAGGTACAGCTAGCAACTGACAATTTTAGTGAAAAGAATGTTGTCGGGCAAGGTGGCTTTGGAAAAGTTTACCTAGGCATGCTGTTGGATGAAACAAAAGTTGCCGTAAAGCGTCTCTCATATTACCATAATCCTGGAGGGGAAGCGGCATTTCTGAGGGAACTGCAGTTGATAAGTGTAGCAGTTCACAGGAATCTCCTTCGACTTATTGGTTTTTGCACAACCTCGTCCGAGAGAATTCTGATTTACCCGTTCATGAAAAATCGCAGTGTGGCTTATCGCTTGAGAGGTATCCCCTTTACCTCCCTTGATTGTCTCTGTGGTCAGTGTGGTGAGATAACAAACTCTTCATATCTTATTGGGAAAGTTCAGTCTTAGGCTTGAGCTTCTGTGTTGGTCAACTTAGACAAAGCGAAAAGCGACTCATTGGGTCAGTCCAATGGTAGTTAGCTTATGAATGGTGGTAGACTCAACAGTTACGTTAGCCACTTTCATGGAAGGTTTCTGTGAAGTATGAGCTTTGCAGACTGATCTATGTACTTAGGATCTGAGGCTCTATTTTACATAGCCATGTTAAATTTAAACCTTCCTGCCATCACAGATCTGAAACCTGGCGAGGAAGGCCTCAACTGGCCAGCTAGGAAGCGTGTGGCATTTGGTACAGCCCGTGGACTAGAATACCTACATGAGCATTGTGTTCCAAAGATCATACACCGTGACCTTAAAGCTGCAAACATTCTTCTGGATGATGAATTTGAACCTGCTCTGGGAGACTTTGGGCTGGCTAAATTGGTGGATACAAAACTAACACATGTCACAACTCAAGTACGTGGGACAATGGGTCATATTGCACCGGAGTACCTGTCCACTGGAAAATCGTCAGAGAAGACGGACGTGTTTGGATATGGTGTTACTCTTCTGGAGCTGGTGACTGGCCAGCGGGCAATTGACTTTTCTCGACTTGATGAGGAAGAGGATATTCTACTGCTTGATCATGTGAGTTTACTTCTTGCGAAGTAGGAAGCTGCTGCTGTGGGTTTTCCCTATGATTGCGTTGTCTGTTCCAAGTTAGCTGCAGTCCCTCTCCCAAATTTTTAAAAATCAAAATTTTAAAATGTTAAAATAGAACCGTTGTTTTTTTAAAACATGTGAGGACTGTAGCTTCGGTTAAGCTGCAATACTATAGCCCCAGAATCCCATCATTTATATGCTCCTGAAGTAATCCAGTGTTTGAAAAGTTTGCTTAATGTGAATCCAACAGATCAAGAAGTTGCTGCGAGAAAAGAGTCTGCATCACATAGTGGATCGCAACTTAAAGACCTATGACCCAGAAGAAGTCGAAACTATCCTACAGGTCGCGCTGCTCTCTGCCCAAAGTGCGCCCGAAGAACGCCCCAGAATGTCAGAAGTTGTGCAGATGCTGCAAGGAGTTGGGTTGGCGGAGAGATGGGCCAAGCGGGAGATGCTCGAGGAAGCAAGAGACGAGGAGATAGCTCTCATGGCGCACCAGTTTGTTTGGACAGAGGAGTCCATGTTAGACCAGGAAGCCATGCAACTATCAGCAGCTAGATGATTGGTATCTAATATGATCTCACTGTGCCTCTTTTTCGACTCTCTTGAGTTGCTGTGCTTTGCCTTATCTATGTAGTGTATAACTGTTGAACTTGATGCTTAACGTATAGGCGTACATAATGAAGACGAACCATGGAGTTCGTATCATATATTGTAAACAAGTTGGATTTGCTTGTAAATTGACGACGGTATCCACCAATGAATTGTCTCGACGTGGCAACTCTTCATTGATATCTCGTGTCAACTTTAGGAATCCTTTCACGTACTACTCCTTTATCATTTTACAACCGGATGTAACAGATCGGTGCTAGATAGATTTTTGACACCATCAGGGTCGATATCAGGTATAACTTTTTGACAATATTTTCTTTGACTCTTACTACCTCCGTCTTATTTTTACAATAATTATGTATTTTATATTATTTATATATGTATAAATATAAGTCAAGTAACTTATATAATTATTGATGTGTTTATTATAAATTTACAAAAAAAACGTTTGATCGTCGTTGTATACGTGTCACACTTTATATCGATACGTGTGTCAAATCAAAATGTTACAATAATCAAAATGTTTTATTAGTTTGTTTTCTCCTAAAAAAAATTAA
This sequence comes from Drosera capensis, assembly GCA_001925005.1. Lineage (NCBI taxonomy): Eukaryota > Viridiplantae > Streptophyta > Magnoliopsida > Caryophyllales > Droseraceae > Drosera > Drosera capensis. Next base: position 8,845 of record LIEC01011307.1, read on the forward strand.
CTCAATAATGAAATAATATCTCTAAAGAGATTCGATAATTTACACCATGTTAAGAGAGCAAATACGCCTGGCTCAATGATCTCGGTGACTGACATGAATCCTCTGCTGGTAGGATCTAACAGCAGGGTGTTGTCTCCCAAATGTTGCTCCAAGTCTTCTTTTTATTTTCTCTTTTTAAAATTTTACATCCTTGTGAACCGTTGGATTCTCCCTGTTGTCCATAACCTACAGCAGGGGATCCTTCTCCTTTCGGTGACTACATGGTGACATCTAAGGTGCGACCCAGATTGACATCATCGACTCATTTTATTTATTTTAAGCGGTTGAAATTCTATTTGGATAGTGGACAAAAAATGATATGGACAGTACTGGATGGACAAAAACAGCAAGTCTTGATCGTGTTATTATAATGTATTATTCCTTCGTTCAATATTATAAATTATAATATTTTAATTATATATATATTGATATAAAATTTGATAGATGTATAATGACGATTAAATGATTATATAAGTTACATATTTCAATATAATACATGTTACGAGACGATCAGATGATATTTAATATGAAAACGAGACTTATATTCATACGTATAGAATAATATAAAGTACGTATATGTTGCAAACTATATGGGACAGAGGAAGTAATTAGTTATAACGTTATGCAGTAATTACAGTATTCATTATATATTTTGATGTATTATTTTTTTTCTTAATTAGATATATGATATGAATGTCATTTTGTCCAAAAAACCAAAAAAAAAACATCGTCTGTTCGTCCGACGGATCATTAATAATGTGATATTCTTTTTGACTTATATGTATAAAAAGTACGATCTTTTCTAAATTGGAGGAAATAATAAAAATTATATCTAAAATTAACAATTTATACAAGATAAAAGAAGTAAAAACTTCGAATTATAAATTAGCACGAGGACCAAGAGAGGATGAAGAGTAAATTTAATTTGAGTGAGGTCCCGATTCCAATATGAAAAACAAAGAGAAAACTAGACATGACGAGCTTATATAAACGAGTGGAGGTGCTCACTCATGCTTTGATAGAGGCTAACAGTACTTCTCCTAATCTTACACTATCCATCCGCTTCTCAAACCACATATACATATAGGATGGCTGATCGTCCTGGCGGCGTTGGTGCAAACCACGGCAACGGCGGCAATCCAGCGAAGGACCGGAAGCCATATGGCCACTCGTCATTCGTCAACCAGCAGCCTTCGCGCGGCAAAATTAAGAAGGGGCTGCTTAGCGGTGTCGTTTCATGGGGCAACAACAAGAATCAAAACCCGAAAAGGCAGAGCAACGGTTGATACGATAAATGGAATCGTGTTATGTCACCGATCGATCTCTTGATCAACTCGATCGCTGCCACATTCACAACCCTCTTTTTTTCTTCTTCTTCTTTTTTTTTCCCTTGTTTGTTGTGTGTGTGTGTGTTGGAGCAGCCAACGGACTGTCGTTACTGTTTCGGCCTTAAACCTTAAGTTCATCTCTATCTGATCTATGTGGTGTTTCTTTTGTTCTGACGATGAGTTCATCGATGATTGTAAATTATTGTTCAGTGTTGTTGTTTAATAGTATGTATCGTTCTAATTACAAGGTTCATTTGTTGAAATGGTATCTGATGTAATTCAAGATTCATTAGGACGAGGGGAGAGACGAGAAATCTCTAACTTCTCTCAGCAATAAGGGAAAAGATTTTGAGGATCGACTATGTGAGTGAGCATCTACTCGACAATTATCAAGAAGTCAATAAGATATCTCATCTAACAACCATGCATCACCTTCGCGAGATTGTTCGACGAGAGGCATTCGATTGGATGCGAGATACTATATCATCCAATCATGATTCTTGTTTTTGATAGTGATCAAATATATAAATAATAGTAAGCTTTGATGGTAGATACCACGAGCAACAAGATGACCTTATGATTATGAGATCAAAAGCACTTCCGAAATATTACTGTAGATGTAATGCTCTTGGAGGTTGAGATATCAACATCGTTCATGAATAAAGCCCAATCAGATACCCCATGATCCGTATGTTGAATATGATAAAGCACTTCACACATACTTCAAAACCCCCAGGTACCTTGGCAGAAGAAAAAGCCACGTGCAAAAAAACTTTGAAAATGAGAAGTATTTGATTTATGTGTGAAACTCCTTATCTCACTTCGTAGTCCGAGTGTTTTTGATATCATGTTAAAAAATTATTTTTATCAAAAATTTAAATTGATGATAAAAATCTTATCATATGATATATATTCAATACTATACAATTGTCTAGATCCCCTGTTTTATCGTATGGCCAAACGCTTGCTTTCAACACTTGACAGAATACAAGTAGATCACTAAAAGCATAACACTACATCTACATCGTATGACGACATGAAAAAACAATCTGACAACGATCCCAGCTTCATGGTCGTAATCTAAACTAATATTTCAACATATTCTATTTAACTTAACAAACATTAAAATTTTTTAGGTCGGATTTCAATTGAATTGGGACGGAAAAAAGTGGGACCGTTGTGTGAGAATTGGGGACCAAATTGGTTATAAATAGATTCTCTTCTCCAAAAAGGATGCTATATCCTTTGTCCCTCGTGAAAACGATGAAAAGTCGAAAAATCATTATACAAGTAAATATCCCAATTGGCTCAATGGGTTCAAGTTGTCTTATCAGCCAATATCAACTGACGACCCGCTTGTTTACTAAGTTGGTGGTGTTTTTCCAAGGCACTTCCGGGGTTAGGCACGATCTGGTAACTATCTTGATCGCGGTAATAAACCGTATACTAGAAGTAATTAAACCAGAGTAAAACTAAGGGGAAAAGGTGAAATGGGGGCAACAGGTAATCATACCAAACAAAATTGCATAAAATACAGGAAATGGTTTGGGACACGAAAACCCCAAGCTTCTGATGCAAGGGACAACCATATCAAAGTGTCACAAGCTTATCAGCAAGAGGTTTGGACGATGCAAACCAAAATTACTAAGAAAAAAGAGACGAATATTGCATTCGAGGGTCAAGATCTGTCGGGGCCAACTCATCAATAATTTGGATGTAGTGTTGTACATTACAACAGTTCCAGCAGTTCCCTAAAATAATGAACTACAGAGAACACAATTCCGAAAAGGATCAACTCCAGCATCATAGACCGATGCCACAAGTGATAATAGCACAATACAGATCAGTGTATCATACCTTGAAAACGAGTATCAAGACATACATTCGTGAGGCCTAACGATAGGCATTTCCAACAAAATTTACAAAAACCTAAAGCCTGGGGTGAAACTCAGCCTTGGGAACTTAACAATACCGCCTTCATGGCATCTCTAGGAGCAAAAGAGAATGGTATACTTGACACCAAAGGGGGTCGGAAACAGAGAGACCGATACCTTCAACAAGACACAAACAACGAGTATGCACCGAAGTTTTCTTTTGATTCCATTCAGCTTTAAAATTTAAGCGAATGGACACGGAGGATCTCTGCTTGCCAGAACCCTCCTGCGTTTGTATACAAACCTAAAAGTGCCATTGCTTCCACTTATCCCTTCTGCTTCCCTGTTTTTTACACAATGAAGTTTGCGTTTTTGCCTCCTATTGTAATGCAGGCAAAACCTCCTATTATCATCAGACTCCTGTATAACAAAACCCAGATCGAATCCGAAGGTTCACGTACTTATATTGCATGGATATATTTTAATTCTCATTGCTAATGAAAAGAAAAGACAACAGGAGTTGTTAGTGAAAGACACCAATTCAGAGTCCAAGTCTACCAGTACTAGAACTCACCAGAGTAACTCCTGGCTTGGTCCTTTCAGTCTCTTGCAATGAACGTGAAGAATCTAGAGTACATAGTTCAAGGAAAATTAGCACCGTAACAACAAACGCAGAAACAAACCCAAGATCATCAGTATGTGTTAGTTTCAGAAAAACTTACAGCTTACAAGACTTGATTTGCTCAAAACTTTCTGGAACAGCTTGGTTCCTTGAAAAATCAGGAAGGGAAATCCACACAATTCTTGCATTAGCTCGTCGGGCATCTCCTTGAAGTCGAATGAGGAAACCCAAGTTTCACTCAGCTGAGGAATAGCCGGCAAAACTAAACGTTTGACACCCAAGTCGATCAGCATCTGCAAATAAAGGACTATCATAGTGGGGTACCATCTTCCCAACTCCAACATTTACCGACAAAAGAAATTCCCTAAAGATTATGGCAACAAGAAGTACCTTCTCAAGTTCATGTACAAGAAGCCTGCACATGCCTTTTCGACGATATTTGAAAGGTGTAGCGATTAGTGGCATCTCTGCAACTTTGTGCCCATGGATTCTGAAAACAAATGCAAAATCATTAAGTAAACTAATATTGCATCTTTAAGCTTAAAATGTTTTGCAAAATGAAAAAGAAACAAAAGGGCAAAAAAGAAAAAGGACTACCTGACTGTAGCAGCACATGTTACTTCCTGGTCTTTGAGTAAAGCCATGAGATAGAATCCATGAAAATCCAAACGTTTGAATTTTGACCTGCAGGGAAAAGTCAATTGAAGGTTAAACTTTCATATCATGCTCAAAGATGAACTAGTAAGCGACTAGTTGATGAAGGGTAAAACTTCAAACCAGGGGACTACTTGATGTGCTTACTCAAGCGACTAGATATTCTTTTCTCTACTACACACATTTAGTTTGCCTACTAATAACATCAAGAGGCAAGGCTTGATCTGACCGCTCAGAACATACACTTCCACCATCCAAGAAAACATGACAGTTGACAATCAAACACATCAGCAACCAAAATCTCTCCTAGCAGAAGGGGAATCAACAAAACTCAGAGGCTCACCATGAATTGTAAACGACATCTGAAACCAAATCTCTCCCAGTACTAGGCTCAATTATGGGCTCAAAACACTCATGGAGAGCATTCGAAATTTGAGAGAGCTGAATGCAAGGATGAACACGATCATCATAAATGTTACAGTCGTTTCTTCGTGATCTTGCTAAAGTCCATGTCAAGCCTTCAACAGAAGTTAGATTTGAGCTTTGCACAAGTTCATGAAGTCGAGCACATATCTGTCATGAATAGCAGACAATTATCAAGGAAGTCGTCGTGTGAATTTCATATAAGCTGAGGAATATAACATAGTAAAATAAAACTACAACCATGAGAACAGGCGGCATGAATTCCCAGGAAAAAACCGACAAATTACCAAATATTCCTGCAATTGTGAAGCAATATTTCCAAAAGATATAATGAGCCTTTTTTCCGTTCGCAGACTATTGAACCATATCAAATAAATTATTGAATTTTAGTGATTACCAGAATAGCATAATTGAAAATTTTCACATAAAATAAACTTAAAAAACCTTGATAAAATCATAATTCATAGCTTATAAAGTAGCAACTTACCTCAAAACAATTTCGCCTGCAAAACTTATCAGAGTGTTTTTCATCAGATAATCCATTTCCTGCTTTATCTAAACACTTAACATGATCTACAAGAAATCAAAAAATAAGAGCTTAGAGAAAGTGATACACAGAGCAGGCCAACCAAATAGAGTTTGAGAAGGAACACACATTGATAGCTACACTGATAGCAAATATCTGTGAACACTTCATCACCGGTAGGATTTCTTAAGCCACAAAGGCCACATCTACAAGATGGGCAAAACCACTTTCCAGCTGGAACATCCTGAACAGAAATAAACAGTGTCAGTGCTTGAAAAAAACCCCATAATTGGAAAGCACCATGCAACTGAGATTAATTGACAGTTCAAAACAAAATGATCGATCACATCAACAGGATGAAATTCAGAGAAACTGAATCAATAATGATGAGGCAACCGCACGGCAGGCAGCAGGTTTCTTCACAGGAATGCATTCTGATACACCAGGTCAGGGGATTAGGGGAATGTCATTCAGAATCCAGTTAATCATAAGATTCACCTCTCCATTCTAAGTTCTAACATCCTCTTGTAGCTGATGGTGAATTTGATGTGTTAATCAAGTTATAACGCCAGTTTCTAATATATTCAAGAGAAGGGAAATTGACCAGAAATAATAACCATAAAGATCACAACAATTAACAGGTGCATCATAAGTCAATGAATCTTCAAATATGTGACCATACTATGAGAAAAATGGAAGATCTTGAGATAATATTCTTCGAATGTGTGTCCATGCAGATTTTCATAACTTGAGCCAGTAAGTACAAGAAAAACTGTTACCTTAAGGCCAGCGCAGGTTAAGTGATAAGAAGACAAGCAGTTATCACAGGGAAGAAGATCTTCTCCATAATTACAAACGAAGCATACTGAATCACATCGCTTGCTTCTCTTCATCCTTTGCTCTTGAGCACTATTTGTCAGATTGTCAAGCGTCTTCGTCCCTCTTGAAGAAGGGTGTCGTAGATCATTATAGTAAGGGGTGTCCGATATATCAACTTCCTTTCTTACACGTTTTCGAACTTCCCCTTCTCTCTTGGATGACGGGTCACATTTCATAGCCGTCCTGTGAATCTTTTTTGGTACTCTTTTCTTCTTCTTTAGATGACTTCTTTGGTTACTTAAGCCAATACTTCCCCATCCACGGCAGCTTCTGAACCTGGTAGTCACAGTATTTCTGGCAGACTCTAGCATCAGGCTTCTTTTATTGACAGGCCCCCTCACTGCATTGGATCTAGGACAGCCATATCTTTTAAACCTATGCTTGGGACTTCCTACAGGCTTCAGCCATCTTAGTTTGTTAATCTTCAAGTGTTGCTTTCTTCTTTGAGTAACCTTATCCTTTCTTACACATGCATTAGAAATTTTACTTCTAATATTAGGAGTTGCTCCACCAGCTTGCTCTGCTTCACCTTTTTCATCGCTAGCATGAAACCAATCATGCACACCTTTGCCACCACTTGCACTGTTCTTACTCTTGATGACAGCAAAAACTCGAGAGTTATTGGGGTATCCAAAGCTTCTACGGCTTGGTTTAGTTGCGATTTCACACAGAGCTTCAGTGAAGTACTTCTTCCACACACAATATGAACCACATGTCCATTCTGAGATCATCTTCAGAAATCCATAATTAACTCTCAAGTGAGACCAGACATGCTTGATAAAATGACCCAGAGAAGCTTCCATCTTATGTGCTTCAGCCAATTTCACCAGCATCCATACACCCCTCTCCTTCCACTCGCCAGAAAGCTCATCCCAATCCTGACTAATTCGTAGTTCACTCACTTTAAACTTGCGTTCATCATCCTCATCGGGGAAAAATACAGACCGCTCCCTTGACCCATCATCACAATCAAATATCACCCCTTCCCACCAGGCATCTTCAAATAAAGCATCAACACATACACCAAACTTCAACCTCGATCTCGTAGAACATTGTTCAAATGATGGTGGTGGTGGTCTTATGCGGCCACGATGTTTTGATTTGACATAGGCACGTTTGTGAACACCCTCTATTACACCTGTGACAGGTATGGACTCGACAAGCTTCGACTTTCCCAATGCGGATAAGAGCTCATCATACTTAACCTTGCGGCGAAATTCTGAAACACCAACAACAACCCCTTCGTACCAAGCTCCACGCAAACCTTCTTCAACTTGTCGTACCTTAGCAGCAACAAAACAAGTATTTAACATGGATACAGATCAGCCAATTAACAAAGAAAACCAAGACAGAACAGTATTACATACCACGGAAAAAATATTTTGGTAATTTTACTTGTGGCCATTACTATTTACTACCACAAGAACATTCTGGCCATCCAGGATTCTGTCCAATATCTTAACTGTGCCACTTATTCAACATATACCGGCACAATTCCTGCATGTTGATTCTTAATTGAGCCTTGAATGGAATCTTGTTTACTCCGCATCAAATTACATCTCGACAAAGATTATACCACTACACTTATAGTACTAAGTTTCCTAACATGTAAGAAATGCAGCAATCAGATCTTACACAACATTGACAAGATGACGGATTGGTCAAAAGCTCACTCCTCGTCGAAAAAACACAAATAGAACTAACAGCAATAACACAAATCTGAGGAACTGTCAATGTGCAAAAGCAATTTCATTTGCCTATCCCATGAATTCTCGCTCGCAATTGCCACAACTTCACCACCTAAACATCCTCAAACCCTACAATCTCAACCAAAATCAAAACAACCGAACTCATCGTTCAATCGTCCATTCAAATCCCTGTCAATAACAACAACAAAAACTCAATCAATCAATCATCCATATCTCGAGGCATCCACGCACCTCAACTCGCTCGTTCGCCAGCAGCTTCCTCGCATTCATCTCTTCCACCACCGAAACTCAAAATCACCAAACCACAAACATCGAAATCGCACTAAACCGACTCGCATCAACGGCCACCAATCCGAATCCCTTCGACGACGATGACAGATATCGACGATATTCTTCGCCGGAGTAGCGAGAAACAGACAATTTTTGAGAGAGGAGATCGATGCGGAGAGTAGTTTGATGGGGGTGTGTGGGGACGACACGATCTGGGCCGTCGAGTGCGTGATAGACGGTTGTGTGAGAGGACGTGAAGATGGATTCTGGATTGGTGGGAGATCGGACGGCTGTGAGAGGTTTTGGGGAGGATGAAGTGGTTGGCGTACGAGGGTTCGTGCAATGGGTGTGTGTACGTGGATTTTCGTTGACCATGGCGTTTCTCTTTTGAACCTTTTTGAAATTGTTTTGGTTTTGGTAAGATTTTTGTTTTCGACGTGAGTATATTTGTCCCGTCATTCTTCACGTTATTTCTTCACAATCTCTTCGTCACGTTCAAAATAAGAGCGGTATGGTATAGTTGTAAAAAAAAATGAAATTATCATAAATCATTGAAAGCTAATTCTTCAAAAATATTTTTCTTGATTTTATATTATTCTATCAGTTTTCTTTAAATTATAAAATCATCATATATCTCAATATTAAATACATGTTTAGTCGAGTTTTAATTGTCTATCAAATGAGGTGACAATTTTTTTTCCAAAAAACATGTGACTAAAATATATAATGTTATTGATCATTAACATTTTATATTAAATTTAACAAAAACAAAATTTGATCATAATTCGACACGAATTGAAGTTCACCACAATCATCGAAAATTAAATTACTATAATTGAACCCAATAAATTTATGACTATATACACATATCCTTATATATCTTTAAATTGTTAAATTTTGGGATTACCTTATATAAAAATTCAAGTTACTCAAAATAACACATGCTGTTTGAACTGGTTATGATAGATAATCCTCGTGAAAACCTATGATCACCCTCAGGCCTCATCTTCCATAAGTTCCCCTCAGCGTCGAACCCACGCTAACAAAAACCGCGTGCCTCCCACGCATCACCCCACAATCAACCCGACCCGACCCGACCCAACCAAACCCCCGTCAAATCCCTCCACTTTCACTCCTCAAATTGGCGGGAAACCTCACCTCAATCCCCTCCTCTCTCTCCACCCCCTCCCCACCATGAACAACGGCGGCGGCAGAAAGCGACCGGCGACGGAAACCCCTCCCTCGGCGCCGACACCGAAGCACCACGCCGCGATCGAGGAGGAGGAGTTCGACGAGGACGTGTTCCTCGAGGAAACCCTAATCGACGAGGGTTACTCCGAGGAATCCCTGATTCTAAGGGGCATCCTATACAAAGCGATAGCCTAGACTGAAAAATCATGGGATTAAGTGCAGCTTTACCGGGTTTTAGTTCATGACATCCAATATCTCCTAGCGATTCTTCCAGTTTTTTCTGATCATCTTTTCTTATTCCCCTGACAGCGAGATTCTGGCAGTGTTCCAGGTGTTGGTGATAGAGTACCCTATGTCATTATTAAAGCTGCCAAGGCTCCAAGGTATAGTTCAATGTTGTAAATTCCCTCAGCAACCTTTTGTTTCATATTTTATCTTTGACTCATGGCCTCCAGGCCTATGAGAAGTCGGAGGATCCCATCTATGTAATGGACAATAACTTACCTATAGACCCTGACTACTACCTTCACAACCAAATAAAAAAGGGAAAGCTTTCTCCTTCCAAAATTTAAGAGTTGGGAAAGTATGCCTGCGGGGTGGGTTGCGCGCAACTTCTTGATTATTTCTAATTTTCTGATGGCAGCGTTTATTTTATTATAGCCAATTTTAAGAATGTTCGAGCCAATCTTGAAAGATGCTGAGAAGGAACTACTTCATGGAAGTCACACGAGATCCATTTCAATCTCCACTCCATCGAATGGTGGCATTATGAAATTTGCCAAGAAACAACTTAGCTGCATTGGCTGCAAAGCTCTGATCAGGTATTGGTTTTCCTGCACATGCTTATGATTGCATGAAGTGCTGGTTTGGTGTTTTAAGCTTTTAGTAGGTGGCTGACCGATTGTGCTTTGTTTCTGTTTACAAGTGTTGAAATCTCGCTCTTTTGATGGTGTACGTTAGAGTCATATATGACTTCGCATCATTTTATGTCGCATGAAAGAACCTAATCTTTTTCTTCTTTTCTTTTGTTTTCTTTTTTTTTCCTGTATAAAACTAAGGGTTTCCCGAAAACTATTCATTTCATTTGTTGTTTTTCAATGGCTAATGTTGTTGTTGAACCAGTGGGAAAGATCAAACCCTCTGTTCGCATTGTAAGGGAAGAGAAGCTGAACTTTATTGCAAGACAGTAGCTAATGGTAAAACGCTTCTTATAAGATCCTTCTATGATGTTTGATTTTGTATACTCTGACAATCATCAGGATTCATAACATCGTGTTGACAATGGACAATATCTGGTGGTTGCAGTTTTAGAGTTGGAGATTCTATTTGGAAAGCTGTGGAGACACAGTGCCAGGAGTGCCAAGGATCACTTCATCAGGACGTCTTATGTACAAGGTTCTAGATGATTTTTCTTCTTGACTGTTCCCATACCTCTCAGTATATACTTGGTGGCAAACTGGATGAAGGAAAAAAAATTGATACGGTTGCCCAAGCCGTCAGTTTTTGTTCGAAGTTTGCACCTCAATAAATTCTTTGAGATCTTCAGTGAACAAGAAGATAACCGAAGAAAAGCTACAAGTGAAAAGGACATAAATGACTTGGCCCTGGTTGAATGAGAACTCTCACCTAGCTAAATTATTTTGTTTGCCACATCTTATCTTCTTTTTTTTTCACTTGTCCAATGTACAAATTATACGCTTGCATTTTTCTGAATTGGTGTGTTTCTTCAGTCGGGACTACCCTATATTTTAAGCACAAAAAGATATGGCGGAAGCCAAGGTTCAACTGGAGAGATAGAACTTCTGACATCAGCCGAGCATGATGACCATTTTCTGGACTTGGTTATTCAGGTGGAGAAGCAATGCCTGTCTTGCCAGTGATTGCCGAGGAGCCACATTAAATGAAGATGGCCTGGATGTGAGTTATTTGCCAAGGCGATAGATCGCTTTCCTGGTTTATATGGCATGAGCTGTCTATTATGCGTTTGAGGAGGAAGAGCCAGGGCGTGTTCAATAGAACTGTGAACACACGCTTCAGAGGTAGAGAGGTCGAGCAGCAAGATTTTTGTTGTTATACACGAGAATTGGAAGAGGAAGATGTAATCCGAGACAGTGCAGGAGGGGCCAATTGCTCCCATCCATATAACTCATGTAGATTGTGACATAGATTGGCATTACTTGTATGTGATGTACACTTGCTAGAGGTTTGTGACATTTCATGATTATCTTCAAAAACACGAATGTTTCCCTCACGTTCTTACAGGTAGGTGATGACCTTTTCACACGGTTGAAGTCTGCGAAAAACTAGAAAGGTTTGCCAAGGTTATACAAATTTCATGCACCATAGGAGTGATATACAGAGTGACCAGTATATACCAAGTTATACATGTAATGTGTTTACACCATAACACTGTTGTGCACACTAACAAGCAAATCTTCTAGTGTATCTCCAACTTATGCACATTTCATTGCCACTGCTTATTGAACTTAGGTTGTAGCATAGAAGATATAGTTATCAGAATGCTATATGTGCATATCATGGCGGACATATCCTATGTAGAATCACATGAACAGACGTAAGCGTGCCGTAATAGGCTCCCGGCACAAGTGGCACCTTTCAAGTTTCACTCCACAGTCCATACAAGTCTTCATTTCAAGAAAACAAAGTTATCAACCGAACTTGTGACCGCGTTGATATAAGAAGATACTGCATCAATAAACAGGGATAACAAACGTAGATATAAGAAGCTTACTGTGTGGCCGCATTGAAAAGCCATGTTCTTTGGCCGCGTCAAACAAATTGGGCATGACTGGAAAAACACGCAAATTGTTACAAAGGTGATGTATGAAGCTCAACGGAAATCAGTAAACCAATACCATTTAGCATGCAGTCAATGATCAATCAGTGGATCTTAACTAGGAACGAGAATCTGACCTGTTCAACAGGAGCAGATTGTTCAACAGACGCAGGTTCTCCAACTGAGACAGACTGTGCCGGCATTTGAGTTGTCATTTGAGGGATCGCTCTTAGAGCGTTGTCATGATCTATGACTTCTCTTGGTGGAGGAAGCGGCCTTCGATGTACCATACTCTTTCTCCTATAATGAAGTTGAAAGTTATGACTTTTTTTTCTTGAGGGCCAGTAGAAGCCATTCCTCAGATGAGCTTTAAAGACAATTCTTAATGGACCCACGTAAATGAAATTCTAAGTTCCATATAACCCTGCGCTTCAAGCAGGTAATCTATACGCCTTACAAATGCCCTTCATCTGGATTGGATCCTTAGACCATCAAGATGATGATGATGATGATGATGAAGCAAGCATATAAACCAACTAAACTAATTGCAAGCTGACAAAGACTCTGACATTCTTGATTCTCCAGGAAATCGGATATAAAGATGGAACACAGAATGATGCTTCAAACATACTCGATTCCCTGGAGGTGAAGGGTCGCTCTGTATTGAAATGGAATCTCCATCAGCGCTGCTAGGGCAAAAGCCGCTTCTTTTTTGGATGTGTCCTTGTTCTCAGACATTATCTTCGTGAAGTTGACAAACTGTCGAGCATAGGGTAATTCGAGCAAGACTGTAAAATGGAAAATAGGCTATTCGTCCAGAGGAAGGGAACATCATTAGTACCTGGAAATTGTCAAATGCACGTTGTGGAATATTATCATCGAATTGCTTCATGGTCTCCCATGGACCATCTCCAACACCGATCAGCACAATTGAAAGAGGATAAAAGCTGCCACCATAACACAAATCCAAAAATAAGAAAATCAGCTTCATTGTGATCCGAAAATGCAACTAAAAAAACATTCACCTCGCAGCAACAATAGATCTTATTGTGTCATGTTCTTGTTGACCTAGTCTTCCATGAGCTACATCAAGGCTTCGAGTAACCTAAAAGAAAACATAAACATGATCCATGTTTTTAGAGTAGAATCATAAAAAAGTTAGATAAAGTAATTGCTTTATGAGACAAAAAGTTACAAGGGAACCTGCCCATCTGCAACAATGACAAGGACATGATATTGCCCCCTGCTTTCCTCCACAATGCTAATGGCCGCGTCAATTACAGGAGCAAAAGAGGTAGGGCCTGTAATCAATCCAATTGGTGTTAAATCCAGCAGACCAGCAGCAGAGTTTAACATGAAAAAACGGACACCTGATGAGTTGCGTGAGGAAAACATCATGAAACCTGATAACTTGATAAGAGGTGTGATTTTCCTATATCGGTCAAGCGCTTCCTCAAAACCCCGACAAGGTCGAAGATCAGGGTAAAAGCCAAACACATCACTGTCGTGTGTTGTTGCTAGAAGAAACAAATGACATGGCGAGCAAAAGTTAGGATACAAGGAGCTTACAGCAGTTATTTTCCGCCATCTGGTAGAGATGGAGGTTAATATTCATAAGATGAAAAGCAAGTAGCTAATGAAACTAACCATCACCAAATCCAAAACAAGGTATCAACCCATCATCATCAAAGGGAGAGAGTGTGCGACCAATGATAGAAATAGCTTGCTCGTAAGGATTGGGAGTGGTGCCAATAGCATGCAGACTTTTATGGTTGAAAGAAAACTTGCCTAAATGCCACCGAAAAATATCTTCAGTGAAAAAAGAAAAGAAAAAAAAGCACGAAGCAAAATGACCAATCATATACCACAGAAGTACCTGTCCATTCATTGCTCTTCGTAAAATCTATACCAAGTATTAGATTAGAAGACTCAAGGCCAGCTTCTCTCAATGCCGAGGTAACCTGAAATAAGTGGCAACACTGTCCGGTTTACTGCGCCAGCAAGTTTATAGTGAGCAAAAGTAAGATAATCTTCTTCGAAACCAAGTAAGGGATTTCTTTGCTTCAATGAGCATTTTAAAAAGAAGTACAATTCAGAAGCATGAAGGAGCTCAAGCTAACCACAAACAATGTCGCTGACGTGATTCAGAAGATAAAAAACATTGAGAATACTACGAATGTGACAATATCCGCCTAAACATGAGAGGAAATTGGAAAGCTGGTATAAATGAAGATGGCAACCTGATCTAGCGAGGTAAAGTTGTCAGCTATATGTGCAAATTGGTTTCTGTTCAGATAGCTAGAACTTGCTCCATCTGCAGACGGTTGAGGCAAATGATTGAAATGAGGGGGCTGAGCGGAGTGTGATCTTGCTTCGTAGGAAGGGGGATCATGTAAGTCCAAGCTTGCTTCATTTGAAGAGGGTTGAGGCAAGTGTGAGCTTGCTTTGTAGGACGGGGGCTGATGCAGACGTGAACTTGCTTCGTATGAAGAAGGTCGACGCAGCTGTGATCTTGCTGCGTAGGAAGGGTGCTGATGTAGATGCTTTTCTCGAGTAACATCATCAACCGATCTATTATTTCCCATATCTGACCACTATCATGCTGAACAGATCACGAGTTTCCTGCAAGGAGTACGTAAAAAATACTTTGCTCTTCACCTGGTCATCAATCTAACCCCAACCCTATAAACCGATGCATACGATTTCTTCTTTTCATAAGCAAGTAAGAAACATTACGCCAGCATAAATACCGATCCAAAGGGTGCAATACCCAAACTCAGATACATGTAACGCGATTCATAACAAATTTTTAAGAACTCTCCCTACACTTGGGTACTCTATTCGTTTCATAAGGGATGACATAATCCCCAATAGCCAAGTCAACTTAAAAATGACCCATTCATCAACACAATCATACACACGCAACCGAATCGCGGAACTTTGAAAGCTGAGCAGAGCAGTATCAGATTGATGCAAATCAGTCCGTAGTTTCAAAATTACTCTTAACCGTAGACAAAAAACAAGAAGAAAATCAACTGGGCACAAAAATTTTATCTCAAAGTTCTGAAATTCTATGAACCCAATTCATCTTTTCATCAAGAATTAAAAAAAAAAAATCGATAGAATTATGAACAGGGCAATGCATCAGCTCCCATATGGGTTCAGAAACGTCTAGCCCAGATGAATAATAATCATGAAAAAAACAAGGAAAGAAAGAATAAATAGAAGAAGGTCTCACAGAGAGAAATGAAGAACGGTGAATCGCATGTGTCGACTCCACGTTGACTTCAAGTTCAGATTTTATCCACTCATGGGAAAATCGGATTTGGATCCCTGCAATTGGACACCAACAACATACGATTTTGATGGATGGATTTCCGAGTAAGGTTCAAATTTATTTGATTGTTTATGATTTGTTTTTGTTTTTTTATTATAGTTTTTATAAGATTATTTTTATTAATTTTTTTTGTAAGATTGATATTTGCTTATTATGGTTTCAATTTTTTTTTTAGATTTTTTAAATGTATAAGAAAAAAAAAAAACAAAAGATCAAACAGTGTCTCTGCTGTAGGGAAACCAACAATCGAGATCTAGGTCCTGAATAATCCGAGTTGGATCTTCTGTGTTTGAAGCCCAACAATACCCTATATTATTAAGTAAATATCAATTTTTAATTTTTTTAAAAAAGAATTTAATAAAAATAATCTCATAAAAAATTATATCGATAAAAATCCAATCAAAAAATTAAAAAAAATCCTTAAATCATTAAATAAATTTGAACCCTTGGATCGAAAATCATCAACCGCCCAGATCATCAACCGCATCAGTGTCAATAATCGATGATCCCATTCTTGGAAAATCATGGAAGGGTTGCGTTTTATCCACACAAAGGGAAAGAATAAATTCATTGTTGATTGTTGACGTAAGTTCATTAGTATCAGAATCTTCATCTGATAGCCTTTCATTTCCCTCTACTTTTTATATGGCATTACGATGACTATTTGATGCTCAAATAAGTTGATGACGGAGGAGTTTTATTACATTGTACGTTGAATGAGACACGAATGAGATCTACACGTGCCCGTGGAAATGTTTGATAGTTAACATTCAGTCGCGAACACCACTGGATTTTGTTATCAGTTTCAACAAACACATGCTAGCATCCATAACCGTAGGGGCAAAGAACCAAAAGATGGCCTGTATTGTGAATGAATATCGAGTCAATGTAGTCATCTGTTTTCTTTTCCGCTAGATCCTTGCAAGAATCAGTTCATTTGCCAATTGCCATTCATACACTACTCAAATGATATTACATGGAAGTTGTAGTAACTCCGCAGCTTTAGACACAAGAAAAGATTAAAATGAAAGGTAAAAGATGGGTAAAATATGAAACAAAAAAGCCAGAGGCTAAGGAAGCTAGGGACGGTCGCAATGCCACAAGCAGATGAAAGATTGCAGCTAACACAAGACGTGATCAGCTTCTGCGAGCAAAATGACTATCTAACCTTCGTGTGAAACGATGCTTTTGCAAGTGATGCCAGATCAGGCATTGGCGTATGTCAAGTTTTCGGTCTCGGTTGGCCGCCACATCGTCTTTTGTGCACACAATAATCCCTCTGTGTCCTTGGAATAGGTCATTCTGATCTCCCATTTCATTGACCTCAACAAGGACTCTAGTTCAGTGATGATCTCGACCTTATCACGGACGATTAGCTTGCCTTCAGGTCTCAGGATACGATCTGTTTCAGCAACCAGACCCATAAAGCTGCACCTGTTCCATCCAAATTCACAGACGACATTCAGGAAAGCTCCTCGGTGGTTATTGTTAACCGGTTTCATTTTTTTCTTAACAGAATTGCACATGGAAAAGAAAGGCTTACTTGCTCTTTATCTTGGAGAAGAGATGATCTGCATGGAGGAGATCATAAGATCTTGGATATGTGTTAAATGACTCACACCAATCATGGTAGATACCGAATAGTCCACGTTCGTAGATGATCGGAAGTGTGTCTGCAGAGTCTATTGCGACCACATTCATCACCCAGATATTCAGGTCCCTCAGAGCTGCAGCAAATCTGTGCAGTAGACGAAAGATATGCTCAAATCTCAGAAGAGGAAGGAGATTTATCCACCTTGAAATGATCTGACGGATTCAATTACAAATGCACGGAGAAGCAATAGGAAGCCCGACGGAAACATTCTTATTTATGGAGTGTGCTTTGGCTCACTCGAGTCTTGATAGTGACAGTCTTTTTGCAATAGTGGTTAGAAGTTAGAACGACATCGACCTCATGCAAAGATTTAAGAGTTGCATGCTTACCCTCCGTATATTGCTCTCATGTCCATCACGTTTCTCACGGAAGACCAGCTGATTCCTATCCCCTTGAGATAAGACTGGCTCACCACGCGTTTCCAGTGCTCGTAGTCTGAAGTGAAATCTTCAGGGGCTGCCTTCCCGTACACTCCGACCTGAGAACTAGTCATCCAATATGGTGGCTTCCCAATTCTTGCTGGCCATTGATCTGGCCAGTGAGATCCACGCTCTAGATCGCTGCCAGGGATGCTGTGCATGCATGATTGCAATGGGACATTCCTATGAACAAAAAAAAAGGAGGATGATTGGAAGCAAACACATCATGATAACTTCAAGTCCATGTCCTCCTGTCTAGACTTCAGTTCCATCAGATAATAAACAAGCAAAATAGTGAAATCTCAAAGATTTACATTTCTGAAGTCAGAATGTTGGGCTGAATGAAGTCATACCAAACTGCATTGCGGTCATCAGACTGCTCGCACATTGGGGGATCGCTATTTGACCGTTGTTCATAGCACTCATTGGAGATCGGCTTCCTGAATACAGCAACACCTACTCCATTGACTCTATCCTTTTCCTTAGCAATTAGTTCCCAGCACATTGACTTTGTTAATTGAGACATAGCTGGCCATGAAACATAAGCACTTCAGAATGTGAGTACAGGTCAACATCATCGCCATTATTGTATAAACTACAAGAAATTCAACAAGAGGAGATGATTACCTTTCCAGATTTCAACATCTTCTTGAAGCTTTTGATATACGGGAGTGGCAGACCACACAAAGTAGCCACCAGGTCTCAACACACGGTTCAACTCCAAAAGAAGTTTCCCACCTGCACAGCACACCGCTCAATTGATTGGGTCATTCTCTCAGGACGGTAGAAACATGAGGGGTTCATTCCTAAAATCAATTGGCAATAGGAGAAGAGGTACATGATCTATTTATGTTGTTGCATGTTTTACCCAAACTTCGATATAGGTTTAATATCTCTAACAAGGACTATAGAACCAACAAGCAGTTTAAAACTCTGTGAACATCCGGAAAAAAGATTATTCAGGAGGAAGAAGAGGAGAGTAGGTGGCCTAGTTGGTACCTTCTATGTGCCATGGAACCCTGCAACGTGCACAATGGACCACATCAAATACAATCCCAGGGAAGGGAAGCCTCTGCGTGCCCATAACAGCTGATATAGCAGGAATTCCTCGTTCAAGAGCAAATTGAACTTGAGCTTCGTGTTCATCTTTAGGAGCAAATGACATTGTCAGGACATCCTTTTCAAAAAGGAATCCTCCAAAGCTAGCAACTCCACATCCAACATCTAGCACAACACGAGAGCTTTTTCCCCAAGAGAATTCAATACCATGTTTTTGTAACATCTGCAGAAAATAACTTATGTCAAACATGAGGCTTGACACTACATCAACCAAGAAAGGCAGAAAAGAGTCGCTACCAAGATTCAATACAACGAGATCAACCCATCCTCTTGGTTAACTGTCTTATGTTTTCCTTTTAAAAGAATTTTACTCAACCAGCTACCAATATCTCAAGCTCACCTTACCAGCTCAAAACATAAAAAATTTACAAGCAACACGAACAGGAAACTTGCTTGAGATTAGATAATAGAACCTGAAGTCCTTGATCATAAAGGTGAGAAATGCTCAATGAGGATGAAAGACTCACATTTTCAATAAACTCTATATAATGAAGAGCCCCGTGCTTGAACTGGGTCCCCCCACCAGGAAAGGTAAGATACTCTCCACTAACTTTCACCCAGTTCTGGTGCCCTTTGATCTCTACAAGTTTGGTATGAGGAACGTTATTGTACCATATCTGCAAAATGCAAGTAATGTGATGATGTCATCTTATGAGCCAAAGCATGCATATAAAACGGGTGTTCCGTTTAGTAAGCATACCCTTTCCCTGCTTGTAGGCCATTCAATTGGGCGCCTGTACCCTTCAGGAAGAGGAACAAGGCAAGTCGGTGGTTCTTCAGGACAATGCCTTTCCCGATGTTCATAGTGCTTAGTAGTCCTCAGGTGACGGATCGCAAACACGTTATCGAGGCAAGGAATGAAATCTGGCCCAGCGGTAGTTCCACAAAGTTTCCAACTATGTCCACCCTGCTCATCCGATCCTGAAGGTGCTTGTGCTTTCTTCTCATTTTGCGACTCGGCTGCCTGAGTTGACCAAGATCCAGTCTGTGTTGAGGTCTCATTCAGGAGCTCTGATTGGGCTGCCGAAATCAATGCATCAGAGGAGGTTTGTTCCTTGTCATCCTTCTTCTCATTGGAGCTCTCGTCTCCTTTGTCCTGCTTGCTAGTATCGCTTGGGTTCTCGCCGACCACCAGCTCGCTGTCTACGGCATCTGTTTTTGTGTTAACTGTAGACAGTTCCTGCTGACCAGAGGCACCACTGGCCTTTGCATCCGCACCATTGGTTTTTGCATCTTCATCGTTGGTCTTTGCATCTTCATCGTTGGTCTTCGCATCATCAGCATTGGTTTTTGCATCTTCATCATTGATCCTCGCATCTTCATTTCCTTCTACTTTCTTCTTCTCTTCATTTCCTGGCTCCTCATCAGTCCAGTCATCTGACTTACCTCCCTCACCCGAAATCTCAGTTGTCTTGTCCTCCCTCTCTGTAGGAGGGTTATCATTCCTCGTCTCTTCCTGTGACGAACTCTCCTTGCTGCCTACATTTGTCGCATCATCCGGCAGATCCCCTGTGCTATCTTCGAATTGCTTTCCACTACTTGCACTGGGATCCTTTACTTCGTCCTTTGCGTCACTCTTTTGAGTTTCAACAGGCAAATCTGAGTTCTCAACAGGACTTACAGAAGAAGATGTCAACATCCATACTCCTACCAAACAAAGAGCTACAAAAACTATGATAGTAGCTGTCGAACAAAAATTGGAAGAGGATTTCCTCCCATCAATCCTGGTATATTTCGCCTGTGCCATGCCTTTTCACCAGAAAAATCTTGTTCCTGAATCAAAATGCAAGCCACGCATAGATTAAACATGATGACCCCATAGCTAACTTATGCAGGAGCTAAATATCACACCATTTCAAATGATCCAATCGGAGACCACATCATTAATGAAACATTCATCGACTCAAACACAATCCAGGCTAATCTGATTACTCTATAATACTATTCAGACCTGATCACAGTTAGCATTAACAGATAAATCCCCAGAGCCCGAATGCAGCAGCAGGCAGTAGCAAAGACAAAAAACTATTATTACCTCCATTTCAAATCAGGAACCCAAATCCATCTCATTCCGCAATTAATTTCACAATGTTCAACCATATCCTAACCATATCCTACAATTCTGATTTCATTAACTAGCTAATAAGAACTCGGTCCTGACTACCTTGCTCTATATAACCATCCCATAATCACGAATTCAAATCCTAGAGAAGCAACTGCGGATTTCCGGAAACAGCAAACAATAAATCCTCAAATCCCAAACAGATCATACAAAAACACGAGGACAATCATGCACTTCACAAATCGAAGTCAATTAGATCGAATCAAATCTAATCCAGATCCAGCAAACCTCACATTCATCAATTCCAGATCATTCTACACACATCAAACCAATTCACACACAAAATCAAACAATTTTAACACAAATCACACCGCAAATCAGACACCAAAAAATCACACCAAACACGCAACATCGCCGATTCTCATCACGCAAACAAACAACAAATCACTCTCACAAAAATCTCAATGACACAGCAACAGACACCACAAACCAATCCGATCTAACTCAAACGAACACGCAATGTACCAAACCAAGCCGAATCGCGACCTCACCGCGATGAATCGATCCAGAAAATGGAGATGAAGATGATGATGAAGACGAATACGAGAAGAGCTATGGCGGCGTGGTCATCATCATCGGGGGCTTGAGAATCTGGTCTCGATCTAGAGAGAGAAAATGCGACGACGTCGAGCTAGAGAGAGAAAGTGTAGAGCAGCGGCGTATGCTTATTGTTGTAATGATGAGAAGAGGTTAAAATTGGTTTGTTCTTTTGTTTTTTTTTTTTTTTTTGGGGAAAAAAAGGGGAACATAAATTTTGAAGGTGGAGAGAAAAATGGCGAGTGGTGTGTGAGATTGACGCGGAGGGGAAAATGAGGAGAAGAGGAGGACTGAAGCGACGAGGGGAACTGGGGAAGGTGTGGAGAGACTATTGTG
Organism: Drosera capensis; assembly: GCA_001925005.1. Classification (NCBI taxonomy): domain Eukaryota; kingdom Viridiplantae; phylum Streptophyta; class Magnoliopsida; order Caryophyllales; family Droseraceae; genus Drosera; species Drosera capensis. The sequence goes on from LIEC01011307.1 coordinate 30,681, forward strand.
AGAGAAAAACGAGGAATGAAATTTTGTATTAGAATTATGAATTTTAAAGTGATATATGAATGTTATTAGTGCATTAAACTTATCCTTTCAAACGTATCAAAATCATTAATAAAAATAATCAAAAAATTTGTCATATAATAACTGATGGGAATGCAAAACACATTAACATCGTCTAATTTAATTTTAAAAATATTTTTAACGAAAAAAAAGTTGTAGAAAAGAATAGTTTTTTACCTTGTTCGTTCAAATTTGTTTATTCAAATATTAATACTTATATGTTATTTATATTTTATTTTAATATATATTTTAATATTTTTTTAAATACTGTTTTGGTATTTAAAATATGAAGTTGGGGAAAAAGTTTTAATAAAATTACGGATACATAAAGATTCATGGGAATACATTCAAATTTATTCTACTCTTATCAACATGACATTTGGTTTATACTTAATCCATTCATCATTGAAAATAAAAACAAAAACATCCAAGGTAATGTGAATACGATCACCTCTGATACTACTCATACAATCTTTTGATGAAGTTTATTCAAAAATATAAAAACTTAAAAAAAAGCTTAAAATCATACACGAGAACAAATTCTTCAAAAATGCTCTATTTTTAAAATTATTTTTTCATGTATAGCTTTTTGAAATTATTTCTAAATTTTTATAATTTTAGATAATTTATTGATCATCAAATCTTAAAAATTAGAACAACCTTCATTTTTCACCTTTGAGATGACAAATACAAAAATCGCTTACATAAATGATCCTTAATTTAAACTGCTCATCTTTTCCTTGTATAGGATCGGGGAATAAGCAATATGTGATCAATCACATTTTACCCTTGAAGTTACGATCTTAAAATTATAACCATAATTTTCGACCAAAAATAAAAAAAAAATTATCACAATAATTTAATCGGCCTATCAGTTATCGAGTACATGTCAACCTTTTATGAATTTCTCTTATCCCTTGTGATTTACTTATACGTATTATTTTAGGGCCTATTTAATACTATTTTTCTCTTATTTTATTTTCTATTTCATTAATGGATGAAACAGAACTGTTTGGTATCGTTTTTGTTTTGCAATTTTTGTTTTTTATTTCTAAATGGATGAAACAGAAAAAATGATCAGTTTGATCCGAATACAGTATTCAACATGAAAAAATTCTTGATAAATATCCCTATGTAATTTTAATTACACAAAAACATCCAACTATAATTTTATTCTAAAAAAATACCTCATGATCAATTACAAAATCACTTTCTCCAAATATAAAGTTTAGGTTTCAAAATTAAAATTCATAAATAACCTAATATTACATGATATCCATTCTTCTACCAAAACTATCATCAATTACACCACATATTGACTTTCATAAAAAAAAATATTCAAATCCACAATGTATATCTTAATCGGTAAGCCATCGTTGGTCTTTGCTCATGTATTGCAACTATAAGCATAAGAGTTTCTCGTTGACGTAAATCACGTTGGGCCTTGCTCATATACTGCAACAATAAGCATGTGAACCCGTCAACGTAGGTTCCGTCGGACTCACTCACATACTACAACTACGTACTGCGATTATCAATTCGTTCTCATCTAACGTAGTACTCGTCAACATCGACGTCGTCAATGGAAAAAGAGTACTTGTAGAACTCATCGGCCTATCAAAATCAATACATTATCATAGTACGTCGTCATAACAAGTCATCATAGCACATCTTTGTTCTTCCTGTATCCAAACTGCAACCACCACGTCGGAGGTCGCCGCACTCTCATCATAGTACGTCACCATAGTACATCTTGTGGAGCAATTTTAACGTTACCATAAAAATAACTTAACTTTTAACTTTCATTAAATCAAAACAAGAGAAAAAAGACAATCCAACTCCGAATTCTACCACTCTAATAGAGCAGTGTAGAATAACTCGGGTACTTTCACACAAACCAACGCCATGAAACTGAACCGGGAGTTATCAAGAGCTATGATCGAAAGTTTCGCAGATTTATAAACCAATTAACCTTTATTCTAACACAAACAAGGCAATAATAATATAACATAAAAATAGTACTAGAGTTTTAATGTAAATAAGTCAGTCCCTTTATTCTAACACAAACAAGGCAATAATAATATAACATAAAAATAGTACTAGAGTTTTAATGTAAATAAGTCAGTCCCTTTATTCTAACACAAACAAGGCAATAATAATATAACATAAAAATAGTACTAGAGTTTTAATGTAAATAAGTCAGTCCCTTTATTCTAACACAAACAAGGCAATAATAATATAACATAAAAATAGTACTAGAGTTTTAATGTAAATAAGTCAGTCCCTTTATTCTAACACAAACAAGGCAATAATAATATAACATAAAAATAGTACTAGAGTTTTAATGTAAAT
>LIEC01011307.1:33109-50472 GCA_001925005.1 Drosera capensis
CAAATATAAAGTTTAGGTTTCAAAATTAAAATTCATAAATAACCTAATATTACATGATATCCATTCTTCTACCAAAACTATCATCAATTACACCACATATTGACTTTCATAAAAAAAAATATTCAAATCCACAATGTATATCTTAATCGGTAAGCCATCGTTGGTCTTTGCTCATGTATTGCAACTATAAGCATAAGAGTTTCTCGTTGACGTAAATCACGTTGGGCCTTGCTCATATACTGCAACAATAAGCATGTGAACCCGTCAACGTAGGTTCCGTCGGACTCACTCACATACTACAACTACGTACTGCGATTATCAATTCGTTCTCATCTAACGTAGTACTCGTCAACATCGACGTCGTCAATGGAAAAAGAGTACTTGTAGAACTCATCGGCCTATCAAAATCAATACATTATCATAGTACGTCGTCATAACAAGTCATCATAGCACATCTTTGTTCTTCCTGTATCCAAACTGCAACCACCACGTCGGAGGTCGCCGCACTCTCATCATAGTACGTCACCATAGTACATCTTGTGGAGCAATTTTAACGTTACCATAAAAATAACTTAACTTTTAACTTTCATTAAATCAAAACAAGAGAAAAAAGACAATCCAACTCCGAATTCTACCACTCTAATAGAGCAGTGTAGAATAACTCGGGTACTTTCACACAAACCAACGCCATGAAACTGAACCGGGAGTTATCAAGAGCTATGATCGAAAGTTTCGCAGATTTATAAACCAATTAACCTTTATTCTAACACAAACAAGGCAATAATAATATAACATAAAAATAGTACTAGAGTTTTAATGTAAATAAGTCAGTCCCTTGAAAGAAGAACGAAATGTTCTCGGCACTATCATAGAAAAAATTATCCTTCGCATGACTCTGAACACAAAACAACTTAACCAGTTAGTTTATCAACCACAATTCCACTAATCACAATCACTACATGGAAGATTGATAGGTAAAAAGTATTTACATGATTCTTAGTAGAGAAAATCATCGAACCCATCGAGCAACTCGTCAATCCGTTTCCTCAAACACTCGATCTCATCATCACTCGCAAACGATTCCAACACCAGAGACCCTGCAAGACAAAACCACAAGCATAAATCAAACAATAATACGAAACCCAATTTCGAGGGAAAGTTTGAAGGTGGGTTTGATTGATTGATTTTGGGAGATCACCTTGAGTGTGGAAGAAGTCGAGTTGATCAGAGCTTAGATTGCAGATGATTGCCATCGGGAATTGAGAGAGAGAGAGTTTGTGTTGGGAGGTTTGATGGTGAATCACAAAGGGTTAATTTTTGCGGTGGTGATTTTATAGTGATCGTGTGTTATTTGGGAAGTACTAGCTCACGTTTGCTACGATGATTTCCTATTTTTTAATAAACCACTATAGGTAAGAGTAAAAAAAGGAGAATAAAGCAGAAAAAAATGAACGAGTCGACAGTGTCTCATTAAGTTCACATCGGTAGGGAGTATGATGGGAGAACAAAAAAGAAAAAAAATAATTATAAAAGATTTGATATTTTTTAAAAGAAAAAAAAAAGATTTGAATTAAAGAATAAAATCCAGAGAGGTAGTGTCAGGAAAAAAAAAATGAGGTATTTTCTTATCATTATTTTTATTAAGTGGTATCTTTGATAATTCTTCCATTCAAACTCGACTTTCCACAAAATCATTCTATTTTTTTAAATGATATCGATTTTTTCTACTGATTTTATGTTTCTATTACTGGTTTTAATTTTTTCATTTTTAAATAACAATATCAAACAACCTTTAGGATTGTCACTTTTCAAAACATGTTAGGGTTAGAACATTTATATTAGATACTCTAATTTAGAATATGTGAAAAAGTAAAAATAAAATAAAATATATGATTAAGAAAAATAAATATATAATATTAAAAATATATATTGAAATATACAGAAATTATAAAATGAAAAATATGCAGAGTAAATCCGTAAATGTCAATCGCGTAAAATAAAAAGACCTCTTCAAACGACAGTGTACCACGTTGTCGAAGAAAAGCGCCCTCGTACACGGAGTCGGGCAATTGCCTCCCTCTCTTCTCTCCTCATCGTTTTCTCGATCTCTCTGCTTTCCGTTTCTGCGAAATCGAAGCATCGAAGAATCACAACAATGGCGGAATCACTTTTTCTTTAATCACACGGCATATTTACTCTCCTCCTTTTTTTTTTGTCAATATCTTTGTCGATGTATAAATGCTGGCGGATTTCAGGTTAGGGTTTCTGTCACACAAAAATAGAATCATTTTTATGACTGTAATTGTTGCCTTGCTTGCAATGTGTCTGCGATTGGGTTCAATGTGTTGTTTGATTTGGTCGTTTTTGGGGAGTTGAGTTGAAGTCGAGGTAGGGAGAGGACGAGGGATCTGAAGGGGTATAAAATTGTGGGAGTATGATTGGATGAGAAAGTTTCTTACTTTGGGATCCAACCGTGGATTTGTGAGGCTTCTATTGCGGTGTGAGCCACGGTTATTAAACCTCCGGTTCATCTCAAAACCAATTGGCAATGAGAGGAGTAGCCCGGGATATATATGTGTGTGTGATTGTATTGATTTTCCAAACTCCGATGTAGGTAGAGGTTCCTCAACAACGGTAGGAATGGATGATGGTCATGAGAACTTGGTAGGTGTTTTCACGATGATTGGTTTAGATTCTGGTAATGTGAAATGTTTGATCCGCGTTGAGCAGGTGTGGGCTTGTTTGATATGCGTATGAGATGAAGCATGGGTGTGCTAGAGTTACAACAGAATACAAATTGAGTTGATATGTAACATGTCAAAATATGGGGTGATACTCTGATTACTGTGCTTGCATTAGTCTCGTTCGTGGTTCAGCTCTCTGTCCTCGGGCAGTATGCTTGGAACCTGTGCACGGTTGATCCTTTGAACTGGTAATTGTGCTTCTTGAGTTGACGTGAATGTCCTTTGTCTATGATAAATGTATGGTCTGGTTTAATTAGTTGTAGGATTTTATGTTGCACTAGTTGATGATAGGAACTTGGGATATGAAGATTGTACATGCACTTTTCTTTTTCTTTTTCTTTTTTTTCTTTTTTGATGAATACTTCTTCAATGTTTAGCTAACCCATTGCCGAACATGATTTATTTCATGAGGAATAGCCGAGATGAAGAATTTAAGCTAACATCTATTGTTCGTATTAGATTCTATCTGATTTCTATCGGTTCAATTAAAAGATCCATTTTAGGCCCCAGCTAGTCATCGTTGTTTCATATCTTTTTCTGAGGAAGCATTCTCAACTCATTCAGCATTCAATTGACTCATAATTATTCTTTTGATTCTTTCAGCCAAATGCAAAGATGCTTCTCTAAGGTCCAAAAAGTTGCAATCGATCTCATTCATGCTCACAAATGAAGGGAGGAAATGTTTTCAGAGTCAAAGGGAGACACTTCCTATATACCTTAATGGTTCTTATATTTATGACTATATTTTGTTGGTCATTTGAGAAAAAGCCATTTCGTACAGCTTTATTATCTACTGAAGATCAGTTCCCTTTACCCATTTCAGTTCGGCTCTCTTTGTATTACGCTTACCTTTTTTGAACTCTTTATTCTTTTGCTACTTTCTTGGTTGGAGTCTTGGATAGTCTTTTTCTGTGCCACGGATTAAATCTTTTATCATGTTGTTGTATTACTCTCACTTTGTTTTATCATGCCTACCTTTTTGGTACTCTTTCTTCTTCTCCTTGTCCTGCTGATTCTGTTAGCTTACTATCTGAGATGTCAATTTATATGTGATGCTCGTTTTATAGTGTAGTCTTCTGGAGTCCACATTTCTACATTTTATTGTTTTAATACAGTCTATACTTTTTGATGCCTTTTGCCAACTTCTGGTTGCATAAATTTTCTCTTTTCTTTTATATGCTTTCAATAATATGTTATTGTTGCTCTTTCAGATGGACTTCCAGTCACTTCTGGGATCTCTGATGGTTCTGTTGACAGAGGGGATCCTCCAACAGAACATATCAGTGTGCACGAAGAAACAAGGGAGACGGTAGATGTACACAGTACAGATGTAGCTGATGAGAGTTCTACTGATAAGTTATCATCACAAATAGAAGATGACAGACCTTCGGGATCATCTCCCACAGAAAAAGGTTGGTGAGTTGAACACTTCTATAGGAAACGTTGCTAGAAACAGAAATATGGTCTTGGTTACTAATTTTATGTTTGATCTGCAAACGATAAAGCTTCTTTCTGGTCAATTATTTGTGTTTCGGTCCTTGGTTAGAAATAGAGGATAGTATGGTGCATGCCTTATTGTGAGCACTGTGCAGTATGCTATCGTTGCTATGATCTTGTGATTAGAACCATATCCTGAGGATCTAATTGTGTGGTAAATTTTAGGATTTGATACTTGTCATGCTTGTAAATTTGAGGATCATCGTCAGAAAATCCAGAATGTTGTGGTTAGCCACCTCATTGATCTGGTCCTGAATACCTGCTATTTGTTATATCTGCAGTATGCAATTATGCCAAGGGGAGATGAATAAGAGACAATAGGGACTTGCTATATTCAGGTTTTAAATGTAAGCAGTGGCTATCAGAAATGTGGGCATGCAGACTTACGCAGAGGCCAGGTTTCTCTTTTGAATCATTTAAATGGCAACCAGAGGACTGCAACATGCCGGAGTTTGTTTCATTGGAATTTTTGAAAAGGTAAGATAAATAGCTGTTAGTTAAATTCACCGACTTTTATGGGGTTTATTGCATGAGAACTAAATTAAGGAAATATATGCAAGTATGACTGCTCTAGTTGAGTTTTATGGGCTTTTGATTTCTGAACCAAGGAAAGTTTTGCCCCTAGAATGCAGGACAAGACTATTGCTTTCGTAGGAGACTCACTGGGGAGGCAGCAGTTTCAGTCTCTCGTGTGTATGGTCACAGGGGGTAAGGAGAGTCCAGATGTCGAAGACGTGGGATTTGAAAATGGGTTCGCGACTCCACTCCCCCTGGTGGAGCCCGTCCAAGTGGTTGGGCTTTTCGGTTTCCAGGAACAAACACCACTATTCTATACCACTGGTCTTCGTGCCTTTGTAACTTGGAGACCCTAAACAGAACAGACCCAAAAAGCAATGTCACCATGCACCTGGATCGGCCTCCATCTTTCCTTAGGCAGTTCCTTGATCGTATTGATGTTCTAGTCCTCAACGCAGGCCATCATTGGAACCGAGGCAAGATAAATGCGAACCACTGGGTCATGCACATGGGTGGCAAGCCCAACGCTGACAGGAAGCTAGCTGCAGTAGGGAACGCAAAGAACTTCACGATTTACAGTGTAGTCAAATGGCTTGATTCACAGCTCCCAAAGCACCCACGATTCAAGGCATTCTTCAGGACTATCTCCCCTCGGCATTTCTTCAAAGGGGAGTGGAATACCGGTGGTAGCTGCGAACACACCACTCCCCTAGCCAGGGGAAACTAGGTCCTGGATGAAGAATCAAGTGATCCAACCGCTGCTGGTGCTACCAAAGGAACCTCTGTACATTTGCTTGATATAACTACTCTTTCTCAGCTGAGAGACGAAGGCCACATATCACGCTACAGCATAAAAGCATTGCAAGGGATACAAGACTGTCTCCATTGGTGCTTGCCAGGGGTCCCTGATACTTGGAATGAAATACTTGCCGCCCAGTTATGACATTCGGGATGCTGTTTCGCCCAGTTATGACATTCTGGATGCTGTTTTCGTTGTTTTGAAGCAAAGAGGAGTCGTGGTGGCATTGTTGTATATTGAAGATACAGGCTGGTGCTGGTTGAATAATGAAAGTGGCGAGAAAGAGGATCTGCATAAAGAATGGCGAGATTGAGTGGTGGAACAAGGCCAGTTCGTTGATTATAATCAAAGGAATATTAGGTGTAGAAAGAGTAGTGTTACTCCAGCTAAATTCCAAGCTGTTTCATCATTGCAATGTATTCCATTTCCACTATAGAAGTATTCACAGAATACGACGTCAAATTATGCCAGTGATGTCAAATTATGTGTCGTTCTGATCCATGCTCGACGACTTTCTCCATTATGATTTCATGGACAGGAAATCTTGTTTTGCAAGGAGCTGAACTAAGACGAAGGTTATCTATAATGATTTGAAACTAATTGTTCATATCGATATGCAGCATTTGAGCAAGCGAGTGGTGTTTGTCTATGCTTTGTCGAATGTGATCAAATTTAAATGTAATGGGAACTCCGTCAATGACTAATCATATTGCTCATGGAACTCGAGTGCATCATTAGTGAATAAGTTATGACATCTGTAAATGTTATTCTTCTGCTCGAAGCTATTTTGATGAATAACCATATAATCAATATTATCGATCCGTTATAATAGATCATTTATATATGATTTTTTTTTAAAAAAATCCAAAATAACCATATGGTTTCTTCTTCGTGTCATTTATGTGTGCAAATTTTCCATTTTCCCTACGTAAATTCCCCATCACCTCCGTTGCACGTTAGCACATTCGCACACATTGACATCTTCATCATTTCATTTCACATTTACAAATTCAGTTTTCAAAGAAAAACAACATTCTCCGTAAATTTCTCCCCCACTCTCTCTCATCTTTCGTTCTCCGGCGACGACGTCGAAGCTCACTTTCACAGTCCACGGCGACTCTCCAGCGATCGACTGTAACCACTCTCACAGCGAGATTCTCCCCATAGCTCAATCAAACTCATGGTCGCCGTCAATCTAAACTCTCAAACCACAGCTTCATCTACTCAATCGAACAATCGATCAATTGATCAATCCCCTTTGCTTGCTCTGCTCAACTGGGCAATCATCGGTCCGAATAGTCGAAATCCTCGAGGAGAAGTTTCGATCAAATTGGTCAAAAGGTTTCCTATTTGGCAGCTGCTTTGAAGTGGGGTATTGCTCGGATTGTGTTTTGGGGGGCGAATTTTTGTGGGTTGGGTTTGGGGTTAGGTTTAGGGTTTATGATGGTTGGATGAGTTGAGAGATGGTGAGGCTGCTGGGATTGACGATCGGGGAATCGTTTGAGCCGCCAAGGGATGTGAGTGGGAAAAACGAGGGGATTGGATCGAATGGGTGGCTCATTCGGTTCTTCGATTCTGCCTTTTTCTGTGAGTGGATCGCGGTTAGTTACTTGTATAAGCATGAGCATCCGGGGGTTAGGGATTATCTATGTAATAGGATGTACACGCTCCCATTGTCAGGGATCGAGAGTTACTTGTTCCAAGTGTGTTACATGATGGTGCACAAGCCAAGTCCTTCGTTGGATAGGTTCGTCATTGATATTTGCTCCAAGTCGCTAAAGATAGCACTCAAGGTGCATTGGATCTTGATGGCGGAGATCGAGGATTCTGATGATAATGAAGGGATTAGTAGGATTCAAGAGAAGTGTCAAATCGCTGCTACCTTGTCGGGTGAGTGGCCACCGTTGATTAAGCCTCCTGGTGAACCTGCTGGTTCTGGGAGCAAGAATCAAGTTCTCAGTAGGATACTGTCATCAAAGCAACGGCTCCTGTCGTTAGCGTCTTCTCCTCCTACACAATGGTCATTGTCTTTGTCGCCCTCCGCTGGGCCTAATGTAGTAGAGGAAGGCAGGAAGGCATCACCTGATGATAACAAGATTTTTAAGAAATTCATGCCAGGTCCTAAAGTGAGGGATGCGTTGCGATTTACGAAGTCTATGGAGAAAGATGCTGAAGAGTCCGATAAGGATGGATTTTTCAAGAGGTTATTAAGAGATAGCAAAGACGAGGATGCAGAGTTGACATCGAGCACTGATAGCTTCTTTAAGCGATTATTTCGTGACAGTAGAGGTGATTCTGAGGAAATATCAGTTTCTCGCTCCCTAGAAGATGATGAGAAAGATAGTCTCTTTAGGAAGTTCTTTAAAGATAAATCTGAGGAAAAGAGGGAATTGAATGAGAGAAAGGAAGAAGAGGACAAAGGTGGATCTTCTCAAAAATCAATAGAAGATGAGGAAAAAGAAGGGTTCTTCAAAAAAATATTCAAGGAGAAGGTCGAGGATAAGAAGGATGGCAATGTGAGAACTGATGTAATGGACAGAGGTGGGTCTTCAAAATCATCCGTAGATTATGAGGAAGAAGGGTTCTTCAAGAAGATGTTCAAGGAGAAAATCGGGAATAAGAAGGATGAGAATGAGAAAAATGAGAAAAATGAGAATGGAGTAAGAGTTTGCTCAAAATCGTTCAAGGAGGATGATAGAGAAGGTTTTTTCCGGAAAATTTTCAGGGAAAAAACTGAGGAACAGAAAGGTGGGAGAGAGAAGCTTGAAGACGAAGAGAATGAGAAAAATGAGAAGGCAGAAACAATTCGTTCCAAGTCATTCAAGGAGGGTGTCAAGGAAGGGCTTTTCCGAAAAATTTTCAAGGAAAAGAATGAAGAAAAGAAAGCCGAAAGGGAAAAAAGTGTTGATGAAGGTCATGAAATTGAGGAAAGAGTTGGTTCAAAGCCACGTAAGGAAGATGATAAAGAAGGGGTTTTCCGGAAGATTTTCAAAGATAAGAGTGAGGAAAAGAAAGCCTGCAGAGAAAATCACGAAGATGAAGATGATGAAAGGGAAGGATTTATTCGGAAATTCTTCAAGGAGACTTTTGAAGACAAGAAAGATGACAGCATTGGCATGGATGACGAAGAAAAGATTTATGCCAAAGGCGAGGAAGAAGAATCTTCAGATTTTTCGCTCTTCCGTAAGCTGTTCCGAGTGCATCCTGAGGACGTAAAGGAAGCAACAGCTGGTGGAAATGTTTTTGAGGGCAGTCCCGGGACAGAGAACTTCTTCCGCAAGTTGTTTAAGGACCGAGATCGATCTGTTGAGGACTCGGAGCTTTATGGCTCAAGGAAGCAGAAAGCGGTTAGTCCCGAGTAGTTTTCTTTCCTGCAAAACTTAGTGCATGTGGTTGCTAGTGTATCAAAGTACGCATGCATTTTGTGTCACGTGAAGATAGCATGCTGTATGTGTTGCATTTTTTATGCATGTATTTTTTTTTTTTTGCTGCTATTTTCAAATTCTCATTCTCTAAATTTCCCATCTAGCAGAGGCAATCTGGTTCACCAAATCAAAAGAACGAAAATTCGAACTCCTTGCCACCTTTGCCGATCAATGCTGCATCACAATTCCGTAAAGGGGCATATCATGAATCTTTGGACTTTGTACAGTCATTGTGTGATGCATCCTATGGATTGGTCGATGTATTTCCAGTTGAAGATCGTAAAAGTGCGCTTCGTGAGGTTAGGTTGTCTTTGCAATATTTTATTTTATATGGTTTTACGGAACTTTTTTGTCCTATTTCCTAAATAATGAATATGTGATTCCTGTGTTTATAGTCTCTTGCAGAAATCAATTCTCATTTAGCTGAAGCTCAGAACATTGGAGGTAAACATATCTAACTCGATATATACTGAAGTCATTTTGCTTTCCTTGTAATATGGATCTTGTCTAAGGGGACATTGTCTACAAAAGACTTCCATTTTCCATGAGTACAATGTCTACGCCTACTATGAATAAATGAGTTCATGTGTATTCTCATGTATTCTGTTACCTATAGAAAGCTGAAGTGTTATAGGTCTTTCATGAATTACAGTGAGTTTGATACCCTTCAGTTGTGTGATTCGATTTGGTTGTTATCACTTGTTATGATATTCACAACACTGAGATGTCGTACCGACATACCATCTTGACTTAATTCTCTCGATGTATCTGGTTTTTTCTTTCCTGTTTTGTCTCCACTTGTGTTTGGTTTAATAGGGGAAAAATGCAGTTCTGAGCTGTTGCTGCTTTTCTATATGAATAGTGGAGTCAAGAATATGAATATCTGTAGAGTATACTTGAGGGCCTTTTAGTATTGTGAGGTTGATGAAGCGTCTTTCTCTATTACTGAAACTTATGTTGTGTTAATGCAGGAGTGTGCTTTCCTCTGGGGAGAGGGATGTATAGTGTCATCAATATACCTGAAAATGAGGCAGTGCTTTTAAATTCCAGAGAGAAGGCACCATACTTAATCTGTGTGGAAGTCATAAAATGTGAGACTCAAGGGTAAGATAAATTGGCGCTAAAAGTTCCTTTCAGAGCATCATAGTTCCCTTGACTGTAGCTTGTGCATCTTATTTTTCTCAATGGAGCAATTATGTTTTTTTTTTTTTTAAGTTTTATCTCCTGTTTTTTCTTAAAGTAATTCAAAAGATCCTCCCAGCAGTCAGAAGCTGTCTGGAGCAGGCATTCCTCTGGCACATGGAGTTGCACTTCTGCCTGAGCCACCTCCATGGGCACATCCGCTGCGAAGCATGCATAGGGACTATCATGGCACTGATAGAATGTCGGGATCTGCTTCTCAAGCAATTGATCAAGCTATGAGTCAGTTTAGGGAAGCCAAAATAAAATTTGTGGATGTTAACTTTTCGGTAGATGAGCAGTTTTATGGCCGGTCTTACCACCGCATGGGTGTGATATCCGGATTAGAACATTGTGATGATCATGAGTGGGTGAGAGTTGTCCTTACTGCTGACCCCAAGCTTCACTTGGAAGACATAGAGGATCCAGAACCGCCCCGACGGAAGGTGCATCGACGTGTCCCAAGCACAATAGCTATGGAAGAAGTGAAGGTCTGAACTTGCACTTGTTATTTCTGTGCTATTATTTTTCTGTTAATTGCTCTAGCCCTTGCTATTTCTCATGTAGTAGCAGTTGGTGCGTGCCGCTGCTGGTTTGAACTTTGGATTCACGGAACCAAAATTAATAATTAACTCTCCCTTATTTTTTATCCCATTCAGTATTCTGTGATGTCTGCGGTTTCCTGTATGACTTTGGATCAACTATGGGCCAATCATACCATGAGATGCTATGAGCAAGATGGATAGTTGTCTTGTCTGATGTGAATGAGAACATAACCATTTAAGTATGCAATTTCTTCAATGACAAGGGGCCCTTTTAAGTGTCTCAGGCAGTACTTTCTGGGATTTCTGAAGCACCGAAGAAAAAAAGGGGGCCTAATCTAGGCCCTTTTTTTTTTTCCTTTGGTGCTAAGTTAAAACTTCCTCATCTTATCAGGGTATCCATTCTTTAAGATCCAAAACCTTCTGCAGCAAAAAAATTTATTATGCGAAATTCGGCGTGCATTTTTTGCATGTACAAACCAAATTAATTAGGTGAATTGTCAGTAAGGAGCATTCATATCCAAGATATTTATTGTGTGTAAGTTGCATTTTTGTCTTCTCTTGCATACAGGCAGCTGCTGCTAAAGGTGAAGCCCCTGCTGGGTTACCATTAAAGGGTGCTGGCCAGGATTCATCAGAGGCACGGCCTAAGGTTAGTGGTTGTGCACCTTTTTTACGGGTTTTGGTCCACATATGACCAGTGACAATTTGACATTTTCACTGAAAATATACAGGCTGATGCTTCCAAACCAACTGATGCGTTATCTGGTGAGCTTTGGGAGGTGAAGAAGGAGAGGATCAGGAAAACTTCTCTCCATGGCAAATTGCCTGGCTGGGATTTGTGCTCCGTAAGTAATATACCGTAGTTATTTTGGTCGACTTTCTTTGCGGGTATTATGATATTCTCAAAGGAGTTGAAGGCGAGCGTTTGAGAATCATTGAATGATAAAACTCTGCTGAATAAGGACACAACTTTTTTGGTGGTGAGTTATTATTCTAGAGTTAATAATTCACAATTGAACTAGCAAAGCTGTCTGCAGGGTAGCTCACATTTACCAATGAAATTGCATTAATGTATTATGTTATTCTCTCTTAGTAAATTCTCCAATTGTTAATTTTAGGTTATTGTCAAGAGTGGCGATGATTGCAGGCAGGAACATCTAGCAGTGCAACTTATTGCTCACTTCTATGGTACTATGCCTCTATTCTCTAAAGCTACCATATATGGTTATGTGGAAAAGCTGTCTTTTATTCTTCTTCTTCCTTCTTCATTTATTTGCTTTTTGATATGGTTCGGGTTGGACATGGTATGTAATCTAAATTGGATTTCTTCCAGACATATTCCAAGAAGCTGGACTTCCACTCTGGTTGCGTCCTTATGAGGTCTTAGTTACCTCATCATATACTGCCCTGATTGAGACAATTCCAGACACGGTAATCTTTCTGATAAAGAATGAAAGATATGATGCTTCTTTTAATTTTGTTGATGATCTTTCCGAATCTCTTCCGTTGCTTTTTAATCCTGTGGTACATCTTTTTGCAGGCCTCCATTCATTCGATTAAAAGTAGATACCCTTATATCACAAGCTTGCGCCAATTTTTTAATGCCAAGTATGAGGAAAATTCTTCCAGTTTTAAACTTGCTCAGGTATTCCCTCCTTTTCTTCTTTTCTTTTTCCTTTTTTGTTTAAAGCAATTGTCGTGGAGCACCTATTCTATGAGATGGCTTCGTAAAGACGTGAGGAACATCTTTTTTTCTCCCACCGATTTCTTGTTCTAGCATTGTCTTTCTTGGAATAAATGTCAATTTACTGCGACATTGTAATGTTACTGGAAAATTCCAATGTTAATGTTAATCTAGTCCGTTGCTGCAACATTGCAATGCTGTGTGTCGGAGCCTGTCGAACTGATTTGGGTTTGGGCTCATGTTCTGGCGTGTTAGGTGATGGGATACCGACATTGTGAAATTGTCATATATCTATGAACTAGCACATGACGCTTGAATACTTCACTTATTCTTATATATTTGGGCCTTTTTTATTCGGGGAGAATTGATAGTCTTTTCTAATCAAGGAATAAAACATCGTCAATAATGCAGAATGAATGTGTTCCTGCTAGATTAAGAGGAGCAGAATTATATATTACAGATAGAATTTGCATATCGAATAACAGGAGATAGCATTTGAGCCATGTCCTTCTACCATTGTGCTATTGAGAAATAAAGACCAATGTGCAGCATGACTGTCAGGTTTAATATCATACTTTGCTAGTAAAAATGGATGCCCCTTGACTAATAATACTAGATGTGACCCAGATTCCTGGTGTGGTATGGAATGTAAAATTGAGGAGGGAATTCTGCACGTTGTACTAATGAATTCCAAATATTTTGTCTCATAATTTGTCTGGAATCTGTTATGCCTTGGGATATGGATTCTACTTGTCTTGAAAGTGGCCAACTTCTAGTCTGTAAGTGCTTGTTTCTTGTGGTGCAGAGAAACTTTGTGGAAAGTATGGCAGGATACTCCCTAGTGTGCTATCTCTTGCAAGTATGCCGTGCTTCTTATTTACTTTTAGTAGTACAATGCTGTATTGCATGCATGGAAAATATGGCAGGATTATACATGTATCTTACTGTATTGTTTCTGTGTTCTGGCATAGGTGAAAGATCGGCACAATGGTAACCTGCTGTTGGATGAAGATGGCCATATCATACATATTGACTTTGGATTCATGCTTTCGAATTCTCCTGGTGGGGTGAATTTTGAGAGTGCGCCTTTTAAGTTGACGCGCGAGCTTCTTGAGGTACGAACCAGATATAACCTGCGCACCCTCTATGAACACACGTGCAATACAAAAAGAAAGAAACTGAAGTGATGCATATTCCATTCTTGAAATAGTTTCCGATTTCCTTTTGACTGATGGAGCATCCGGGTCTATGTTAGGTTATGGATTCTGATGCTGAGGGTATTCCTAGCGAGTTCTTTGATTACTTTAAGGTACATATATCTTTCTTCCATGGTTGGTGCTTACATGGTGTGCCCTTCATTACAATATTAACCTACTCCCCACTGCTTGATGGATTCAGGTTCTTTGTATTCAAGGCTTCTTAACATGTCGCAAACACGCAGAGCGCATTATCCTACTTGTTGAGATGCTTCAGGTAGCATTTTCTTTTAGTTTTTTCTCTGATGTGATACTACAGATCCCCCCACCCCACCCCCCTCCTGGCTCCCTCCCGGTTTAGTCTGTTTCCTGCTCTATTATTTCCTTCCCCACATCAGTAGAAAAATAAACTTTTAGTTCGTTGAATGTGTGAATCTACCTTTCTCTGATGACTTTTTTTCCTCTTGCTGATCACTCCTTCCTTTCGGACACCAGGATTCAGGTTTTCCATGCTTTAAAGGTGGCCTTCGAACCATACAGAACCTACGAAAGCGATTCCATCTAAGTCTGACCGAAGAGGTTTGAGCTCTCTCATACACCATCTTTTCACAATTGTCTTGTGTCTTGTTGTCTTGCATTGACATTGATTATTCTGGGTTCTGGCAGCAATGCGTGTCTTTGGTGCTGTCTTTAATAAGCAGTAGCTTAGATGCATGGCGGACTCGTCAATACGACTATTATCAAAGGGTTTTGAATGGGATATTGTGAGATAAACCGAACTTGTGACTTCTTTGAGTAAGCCGTCTGCCCATTTGTTGGAGACCGTTTGCTTTGGCGTTTGAAGACCGGACTGTGGTCTTCCATTGTTAATCAAGCCGAGATAAAGTTGACTGTGTTGGTTTAGTCCAAAACCTTTTCAGTGTGGCAGCATTTGTAACCTTGTCACCGTGGATACTTCTCTAGACAAGGCGATGGTGCTTTTTTGGTTTGTGGTGATCTCCCATGTATTCTTCCCTGTGAGAAGATATCAGCTCGCCCGTTGCGGTGTGCTGACTGGATGAAAGCAGGAAACAATTGTTGGTATACAGACATTAGACACTGTACATAGTGACTCTAAATGAAGGACAGAGCATTGCCTTGATCTCGTCGCCGAAGTTCATTGAAACAGGCATTTAGTCGGATCTGTCTTGGTGGTGTTGCTGCGGTATGTTGCGGTTTTAGATGGGCCTGTAGCTGTAAAATGTTGTGGCGACGCCATGCTTTGGAAATGTGATTTGCAGATAGGATGGATCCTCATGCAAGAAAATTCAGTGTGATTCAGTATACGGATACCCGAGCAATTAAATCATGTGTATCTTTTTCATTTAGTTACTTGCATCTGTTTGTACTCCTGTTCCAACCTGTACTTGAGTTACAAGATGTGAAAACAGCTCATTTTAAATGCAAAGATTTTGGTTTGTAATGTTTGCGTCCTTCATCCAGAGAAATGGAAGTGCTCATTTTCTGGCGTATTGACCGAAATGATGTCGATCAACTATGGTGTTAGGGCACCGATTTCTGACATGTCACACGTTTAAGTTACAGGAGTTGGGATTTATAATAAATAGATTACCTATCCTTGTTGCACGATAAAAATATAAAAATAATATAGATTAATTAAAATATAATTGTATCTATGGAATTTAAAAACATAATTTAATTTACATCATATATTATATTACAAATATAACTTAATTTTTTTATTCAAATTTTAATATTTTTAGATGAATTGATCCAAGTGTTTAAGTTGTATATTAATATTTCTATACATTGTTTAGAGCATAATATTCAAATTCGATTTTTAAATAAAAATTGATGATAAAATTCAAAAGATTTAAGATCCATTATAAATATCGACTCATAAAATAAAATAGGGTTTTCGTATATTATAGAGATCATTGTGGTTAGATTATTATTAATCAATATAAGATATAAATGCTAATTTTTTGTCTAATAAGATAATTGTAAAAAGAGCTTGTACTTATTTTTGAGAATAAAAGATCTCGCACTTTTATTATAACATTTGATCATTTTTCGTCTCATAAATAATTTACATAAGATCTTTTTTTAACTTTTTTCTTCTTCTTCTTTAAAAGGAGGATTCTTATAAAATTAATATTTAATTTAAACCGTTTAACTCGTAATCAAAAAGTAAGAATTAATTAGACAAAGATTTTTTAAATTTAAATTATACGAAATTATCTTATTGTCGTTTAAAATTTTAAAAACGATGTAAGTATCTTGTCATGTAGTTTGTCACCTGCATGGTTTGACATCTGAAGGTTTTGTATAATTAATTAGATAAAAATTCTTTTAATTTAATTTACATCGAATTATCCGATTATCCTTTAAAACTTTAAAAATGACATAAATACCTTGACATGCTATTTGCCATCCGAATGATTTGTAGATACTTATAATTATATACTCTCTTCATTACATAATATAAACAAGTGTTATATAATTGATGTCAAAATCAATTTTTGGTACCAAATTATAACAATAGCTATACTTATTTTAGGGGTCATGGTTGAACTTGTTCTAACACATTTATCCTTCAGTACGATGATAATTCCATTGTCGAGTTTATGCCGATTGTTGTGTCTCTTGACAATCAACAGATGCAAGACTACTTTTAGAATGACGAGTTCAACTACATTCGTTCATCCTGTTGTGATAAAATGGTTAATCTCTTCCTAGTTACTCTTGACAGATGTGCTTTAAACCATTTAGTATAAGAATACATATAGTAACAGATACATAGTCATGAGTAGTGAATGCACCACTTACAAGTTTGGTTTCTCTTGTGCAGGTTTAGAGCCAATATTTGTCCCATGTCCCCTCTTCAGTACTTGTACAATGCTTTTTTGGCTTGGAACCAGCACATCAAAACCTGCAACACCCAAAAATACTTTGTTGCGAGGCAAAATGCAATTCACATAGTACACTAAAGCCTCTTCTCATATAAACCCAATTGTTGAAGGTATGAGAAGTTTTTGTCCCATTCGTGGGTATTTGAAATCAGGTCACAGAGGGAATATATGGTAGAGAAATGTAATGCAGAGTTGTTGGAAAAGGAAAAACTGATGATGACCCAAAATGTATAACTCCAAAGGGTACCTGCAGTTGCTGGGGATGCCTTGTCTGTACTCATCACTGTTCTGTACATCTGCATCGAACCCACAAAAATGAGAGAGAAACATTTACTTATACTGGTAAACTAACGGGTGTGAAGTTTAAGCTCTCATGTGATATGCTCTTGGTCACATGTTCAATTCATTATGGAATCAGTCGCTCGATGTACAAGATAATTGTGATTTGCAACTTCATATCCCAAAACGGTGTTTTGAATCGGAGTTTTTGTTACTGGATAAGTAAGAAAATAAGTACTTCGTTCTTCTCCATATGCTTAAATGTGATGAAAAGATGAAATTTGAGTCTCTAAGCTCTCACCTGCAAGTGACTCTTGACATGAGCTAGGGTAAGATCCTTGACATTCATCAATTCCAACACAGATTTTGGTGTTGCCCCTGTTGTACATTTTTTCACACAATCAATCAAAGTCCAAAATGTTCGATGTCATTTGACAAAAAGGATCATACCATGAAAAGTTAATCCAAAAGGAACTTACTTTCATGGCCTCCAAGGAGCTGAACAGCATGAACAAAGTGAGCATGGAGAGTTGAAGTCCATCTCATCCTAGGTGCCCTATTGCTCATGCTCCTCCTCGCCGAACTCC
>LIEC01011308.1:0-12912 GCA_001925005.1 Drosera capensis
AAATCAACAGATTGAAGAAACAGTTGTCCGAGGAGTTCGAGATGAAGGATCTGGGTGCCTCAAAGCAGATTTTAGGCATGAGTATCAGCAGGAACAGATCTGAAGGCTCTCTGATATTATCCCAAGAGAAGTATATTGGGAAAGTGTTAGAAAGGTTCAGCATGCAGGATGCCAAGGCCACATGTACACCTTTAGGGGCTCATTTCAATCTCACAAAGAAGCAGTCACCTAAGACGGATAAAGACAAAGCAGAAATGGCTAGAGTTCCTTATGCATCTGCAGTTGGGAGCTTGATGTATGCAATGGTATGCACAAGACCAGACATTGCTCATGCAGTGGGAGTAATCAGCAGGTTCATGTCTAATCCAGGGCGGAAGCATTGGGAAGCAGTCAAGTGGCTGTTACGCTACTTGAAAGGTACTTCCAAAACTTCATTACGTTTCAGCAAGAATGATGTCGTTTTGGAAGGTTATTCTGATGCTGATTTGAGAGGCTGTTCGGACACGAGGAAGAGCACCACAGGATTTGTTTTCACAGTGGGAGGCACAGCAGTTAGTTGGATGTCTCGACTCCAAAAGAGTGTTGCACTTTCAACCACAGAAGCAGAGTACATGGCTCTTTCAGAAGCAGGGAAGGAAATGATTTGGTTGAAGAACCTTCTTGAGGAGTTGGGCAGGAAGCAAGATGACAGTGTCCTTTATAGCGACAGTCAGAGTGCGATTCATCTCGCGAAGAATCATGTGTTCCATGCGAAGACAAAACATATCCAGTTGAGGTATCACTTCATCAGAGGGTTGATAAGTGATGGCATTTTGTCACTGAGGAAGATCCTTGGGTCAAAGAATCCTGCAGACATGTTGACCAAGGGAGTTACTACAGAGAAGTTGAAGCTATGCATAACTTCAACTGCATAACTTCAACTGGCCTTCATGATTGATTGTTGAGAAGGCGCCGCACTAGCCTGGAGGAGTTGCAGTTTTGGGTTTGCTAGAGTTGCATTGGAGTGCAGTTGATGTGATCAGTCTCCAAATGGGAGATTGTTGAGTTGTGGAGTCTGATTTGGGCTTCGCTGTTGAATAGGTTTTTTTTTGTCCAAGTTGGGTGATGGGCTTTTGGCCCATGTTGGATGTTTGGTTATAAATACCCTGTAATTGTAAACCCTAATTATGAGAGTGAAATTCCTTGTGTTGGTGCGGCCGTGGATTAGGTCAAATTGACTGAACCACGTTAAATCTCTGTGTTCATCGTTTCGTTTTATTGTCTTACAATTACTTGTGTGCGTTTGAGATCTCGATCAATATACCCCAACACCATGCTACTCAAAAAATGTCACTAAAACCACTACAAATCAGTACTGCGTACTAATTCGATCTAAAGAGATGGGAAATATAAAACTATACATCAAAATCACCCGATGATAGACTGGGCTAAGATGCATCACATTTCGTGCAATATTCTACTGCAGAAAATCGTTAGCTAAACCATCAAGATTGAAACCACCGAAGAGGTAAGTCAGTAAGTGCAAAAACCAGAGTTTTCCCATAACCACAACTCATAGGCATTTCAGATCATCAGAGACATCCCTGTCGAAACACTTCAACGTCATTTCCAAGTAAGAAGCCAGTGCAGCGGTATCCCGCCAGCTACTACGTGGAGTATCACCTCCCATCCCGCTTTTGAGGAATTCTCTCTCTCTCGCTCAAGTTCCTGGGGATGCGTTTTGTAGTAGTAGACATGGAATGGTACAAACACCATGAAACCCACGATCGCACCCTGCAAATCTCCTAACCGCACAGCAACAGCAGTCCCCAGCACCAGTGCCAATACGTTCACATATGTGATAGCATCTATTTTCCATTTGGCCCTGGAACGGATAGCTGAGATGAACATGAGCGTGGATCCCAACACCTCTGCCCATTTGCCTTGCACCAACAAGAATGACTTCCATGCGAGCCAACACAAGTGAACAAACAGATCTCCAACGGCCAGCAATGAAAACAAAATGTTCACTATGCTTAACATTTCAAAAATTCATGATGACAACTCTATGCGTGAGGAAATATGCAACTTCCCCTACTTAAGCGTGCAAGTGAGTGCAAGAAATGAGTCGTATGCTATCATGTCGACATTCGACTCAAACCTCGGAGAGGATAACAAACCAGGTAGTACAAGCTAATAGCACCCCTAAATCCACAGCAAAGAAAGCTTTGGCAGATGCCTGAGTACTTCGTAAATAGCTCTTCACTATGATCATTACAACCATTTTTGTTTCGCCATCAAAGAATCTTCCTACTCAACCATCAAAATGCTACCTTGATTCTCATTACAGTGTTCTGCAACCTCAGATTCAATATTAATTTACACGGTACCAAACACTCCCGCGTATCCTAAGGTCTAAGACAGCGAATTGCACAAAACCATATAATTTAATATCAACGTATTATTTCCTCAAGAATCAAATCTATGACAAAAGCATCGTAAACTAAAATATTAGATTGACAGAACAACTTGTCCTGTTTGACATCTTGTACAACATCTTGCTAACCTAATGTCAATCATCAAAGAATCGTAATCACTCAAACTCACTCCATCGAAGTCAGAACGAGTATCATACAAGCTAGTAAGCACCATTTGCACAGCAATACAGTTTCCATGTTTATCCCTCAACAACAACAGCAGCAAACTGTTAAATTTAAGTATTCAACACAAGCAAATACCATGAACAGAATATCATGAAACCAGCCAGCAACAATCAATCCACATAAAGGATAAGCGCTTCCAATAAAAAAACCAAAAAAAAAAAAAAAAACATCAACAATCCAGTTATTCTTATTATAGACATAAACCGAAAGGACGAAATATATACTATCTAACCTTTGTTTTAAACAATTTTGTCAGCAACAAAGTGACTGTTTTTTGAACAAATCATACCCACAAAAAAAACACACCCACACACAAAGCAGGAGGGGAGACAAAATCACATACCCAAAATCAACTTGAACTCAACGCTTCCCTCCGTTCCGCTCTTTCTGAATCATTCAAATTACAATATTTTTATAAGATGTTTCATTCAAATTGTAATATTTTGATATTTAATAACTTTTTGAGAAACATGTCCAAACGGTGGCATTGGTTCTCACCATGGACGGTGCCCATCAAGATTTCTATTTTCTTATCTTTTAAATCTTTAAATTTTTATTGTTAAGATCATTTTAATATATAAGATAATATTAATTAATTTGCATGTATTTATTTAGGTTATTTCACAAAAATAAGTAAATTAAAAAATGAATGTTATAGAATCACTATTCAAAACTTCACACCGATTATCAACACGTGTTTAACCGATCCGTCCCAAATTTTATATAATTGACAAATATGAACGATTGAATTTATTCAACGGTTGGATTATAATTTAATGATTGTTAGTGTAAGATTTTTAGATCATCTCTTCTTCATAGGAAAGGTGATCACCTTTCCTTCATGTTACTTTAATTTTTTTCACACATAAATATAAAAATATCCTTATTTTATATCACATCAATTCACCATATTAATTTCATTTTGTTCTAAACTATAACCAAACATAAGAACGATAATTATATAATTGATATCAAAATCACTTTTTGATATTAATTTATAACAATAATTATATCTATTTTAATTTAATAATTAAACTTATTCTTACGTGATTTTCCTGGTCTAACATGATAAAAAAGCAAACAAAAAGAGTGTATTTTATATATTGTCAACTCATAACTATTCATTTAAATTTTAAGATTAAAAAATGAACTCATTGTACACAGACTTACTACTCAAGCTTTACTTAGGATGTGAGACTCTCCTCTCCGCCGTTGGTTTGGTTAAAATTTGCAATTTTTCGGAGGAGAAGGGAGAAGAAAAAGGTCAAGCCCTGGGCCAGTCGGTCGCGATCTCCTCCCCCTGTGAACCCGTCTCCTAATTCGACGATCCAATTCCCAAACAGAACCGATCAATCCCTCTCCTACACTATCCTGCATCAATCACCACTCTCCATCGTGCTGAAACACTCTACCCCTTCAACGATCCACTCATAATCGCGTCACCTTCGACGATCCACATAATCAGTCACCGACACCTGAGCAGTCCCCACTTTGATCTCGATCTGTGATCAGTCCCCATCAAAAACCCTAATCCAACTCCCTCGATCACTAATCCCTCTGATCTGGGAGGCAGAGATTGCGGATTAGGGATTTGAGGGGGAGGGGAGATCATGAGGAGGAGGAATCAGAGTTTCGGGAGACAGGTGAGGCGGCGGTACACGAATCTCGTCTGGCTGGTGCTCTGCGGCCTCGTGGTCGTGTTGTTTTTCGTTGTGCTTTTTAGTAAGGATAATGGACCGGCGAAGAGACAAGAGATGGCTAAGGTATATGTTTGTGTACCTGGTTTATTGAAGTTTGGTATGCGTTGTTTTGAACTTTGTTTGCTTTTGTGTTGTTTGTTGCTATTGATGTGTGATGTGTGTTACTATATTTTAGAATGATGTTCAGCACCTCAAGGTTGATCCATCATATTGTGTAAGGTGGTGAAGTGAGGAATTCAGGATAGAATTTGTTGGATTATAAAAAATTTTGATTCGGGAGAGCGTTTTACTTCAGAAATAAAAAACAAAAAATCAATGGTTGATATTACTTTTGAACCACAGAAGTTGTTCCGATTTTAATTTATGTATAGATGTACATGGTTAATGATTTATGGTGCTTGGTTAGATATTTAAAAACATGGTTAAAAAAATGCTTACATTCCTATTTTTTGAGAAATAATACTTTTGGTTTAATAAAATAAATAACGTGCAACTGATGATGATGCAAAGATGTTTGACGATAGAGTTGCTTTATCATTACATTTTATATTTTCTTATGAATAATTTTTTGAGCAATAGCTGCAATGGATTCTTCCTTAGGAAATTGATATATTTTTTATATCAATAATGATTTTAACGGGAAAAGAAATATTTATTAATGTAAGAAAATTTTGTTCATATTAATCGTAAAGGTATATTTATGAATAATTATTTAAGAGAATAATTTTATCGAATTATGTTTGGTATTGTTTGTTGACAATATGGATCGAAGTTTAATGAAAAGCGATTGTAACTCAATTCAAATTCAATATGAAGGGTTTTATTAGATTTGATGATAATGGCATTTGTGGCATTATCGTTGCAAGTAATGAAATGGCTCGGTTTGGAAACCACTCATGAAATGGCTCGGTTTGGAAACCACTCATGAAATGGCTCGGTTTGGAAACCACTCGTAAAAACCATGTGCAATCTCTTGGCCGATGTAATTCTGTTTTATCTTCATTTTATATGGTTTTCATTTTTGTTCCCTCCGAGGCTTTTAAGAATCATTTTTTAGGAATTGTGTTGCATGTTGAGAATGAGATCTTCTGATTGAAGTGACTCAAGGTCACTTGTTGCACTTAACTTCTTGAAATTTTTTCAAAGTCATTCCTTGTACATGAATCATTGAATAGATTGATACAGTTCTCGATGTTAGTGACTGATTGGGGATGGGATAAATGTCATCGTTTTACTCAGTTTGAGTCAATTTTGGTCCGGCTTTTGTCCTGGTTCAATCCTCATTTCACCCAAGATCCTTTAAGTGATAACGCTATGCGGTTAAGGTTTCAAATGGTCCCTCTGGATGCTTATAGATAATGGAGAAAGGTGTTTCAGGAAGCAATAACCTTTGGTTCTCTGCACACTGTGCACATCACTTTGCTTGATATGTCTTAGCTGATGTTTTTACATGTCCAAATGTTTGTTTAGAGCCTTCAAAGACATGTAAAGGTCAAGACATGTTAATGTTTTTTTTTTTTTTTTTTTTTTTTGGATAATTGAGTTGAATGCAGAACATTGATCCTCCAAAGGATCAGAAATAACCAAGAAAAACAACACAAGAAAATGCTACAGAGAAAAACAACACAAGAAAATACAATAGATAGTAGAACAAGAAGCAGCAACAACTAAACACACACTGTCACCTCCCAAAAACTCCTGCTGCTTCATATCATTCTCACTTGCAAGTCATCCTCGGTTGCAAATCAAACACAAACAAACTACGCCTTTAGCAAACTGCACACCTTACAATAACCAGTCCACCGCAGAAGCTCATAGAATTATCCAGTTCCTCTGGAAGAACAACAGGACTCCATCAGTTTCGGATTCTTGTCTCCTGAAGTTTGATGTTGTTGTGTGTTTTGAGTTTTGTTTGATCGTTTGTGATGTTTGTTGTTATTAATGTGTGATGTTTATTATTATATCTGAGATGATCTGCCATTGGATCATGTTATTGTGTAGGATTGCTTAGAGTACTTAGTTGGGTACATGAAAGACTTGTGTGAGTTTTCTTTTAATGGCGAAATTGGATGGGGTGTTTGATGTAAATTCGGAGATTATGTGTTGTCAATGTTTGTACATATTATCACTCAAAAATTAAATATTCTAATTTTAATCCATAGATCATATGCAATCTTGAGTGTGAATTTGGAGTGGTATCAAAGAGGTACTTTATGAAGTACATTATATATTTCTTTATGGATAATAAATTATAACGGGATAGAATATTTTTATCTAATATTTATGAATGTACGAATAATACTGTATTATAGGTTAAACAATAATCATATTTATTGTAAATTGTGTTAAATAATCATATCTAAGTTTGATTTTAGTGTAAACAATTGTAATCTGAATTTATCTATATGCCAAAAAAACAAGATTTAAATGGGCACAAAAGTTGTTTCAAGTGGATGCAATGATCATGGCATGTGTGATTTTGTTGTTGCAAGTAATTAAACAGAACATTTCTGAAATCACTGTTGAAGACCGCATGCAATCTCCTGGCTTATGTAAATATTAAAATTTATTTTATCTGCAATTAAATTGGTTTTCATTTTTTATTGCCCCAAGGCCTGATTAAAATCATGTTAATGAACTGTGACACCATTGATTGAGAATGAGATCTTCTTGCTGGAATAACACATGATCACTTGTGGCACACTTTTTCGAATCCTGTTCTATGCACTTCCTTGCACATTCTTTATTGGTACATTTCTGGATCATCATCTCCCAAATCAGCCACCATTCTACTCACCCAATCCCACCGACACATCAACAATCCCCCCATCTTGATCCGCAATCAATTCTCATCAAAAACCTAATCCAACACCCTCGATCACAAGAATCTCAGATTCAGGCATCACAACTTGTTGATTAGGGTTTTAAGGGGGCTGGGAGTGAGCTGGAGAGGAGATCATGAGGAGCAGGGATCATAGTTTCGGGAGACAGGTGAGGTGGCGGTACACAAATCTCGACTGGCTCGTGCTCTGTGGCCTTGTGGTGGTGTTGTTTTTTGTGGTTCTCTTTAGTAAGGATAATGGACCGGCAAAGAGACAAGAGACGGCTAAGGTATATGTTTTTGGATGCTTGGTCTAGTGAAATTTGGTGTCTCTTGGGGTTTGATGTTGTTGTGTGAGATTTTGAGTTTTGTTTGATCTTTGTAATGTTTGTTGCTATTAATGGGTGATGTCTATTACTATATTTGAGATGATCTGCCATTGGATCATATTATTGTGTAGGATTGCTTAGAGTGCTTAATTGAGTATATATGAAAACTGCGAAATTGGATGTAGGGATTTGATGTAAACCAAAGTATTGGTTAGTATCATAAAAATGAATATGGAAAATGTTAAACAATATTCTATTTTGTGGTGTTTTAATACATTTATCGATCATATCACTAAGACAATCACTAGTACGAACCTAGAGTGATACTTCTGTTTTAGAAAACTTTTATCCATGAATCATATCGTTATGCCACTACTAAACCATAGAGGGTGATTTTTGAAGTGTATTTTATATTTATTATATGAATAATTATTTATAATGGGATAAAAAAGATCTATCTAATGTTTATAGATGTACAGAGATTGCACTTCGTGTTAAACAATAATTATAAAGTTTTCATTCATGAATATTACATTCAAAAAAGTGTTAATTACGTATAGATACATTTATTTCAACTACACATGCATTTTTATTACGTATAGATTTTAATTCCCTAAACATGCATTTTTAGAAAATAGAAACACTCTCCCCAATAAATATTTTCAACCTTTTTTCACACAAATAAATATTCCATTCATTCTACAAAGAACACAACATATACATATTTTGTATTATTCTATATGTATGAATATAAATCTCATTTTCATATCAAATCACATCTGATTGTCCTGCAACATCTATTAGGTTGAAGTACGTAACTTACACAATCATTAATGTTTCATGACAAATTTATAAAAAATTGCGTTTGATCATCGTTACACGCGTGTTAAACTTTGTATCGACACGCGTGTTCAGTCAAAAGGTTGCATTTTTTATGGGACAGAGGGAGTAATACAAACCCTCAACCCAAACCCTCGATTCCCCCTCATCTTCATCCTCCGTTGCCGTCACTTCCCCCTCGCCGTTGCCTCACCACGCCCTAAAACCTTCACATTTCCCCTCTTCTTCGTCGCCACTATAAACCCCCTATCGCCATCCGTCCAATCATTCCACCACCACATCCGTCCAATCATCGTCATGACGAAATCTTTCGACGCTCACCGAATTACTGAGACAGACAATGGTGAAATTCGCCTCCCATCGAGTGATCCCGCCATCGAAAAATTCGATCTCGCGTACTCTCAATTACATGAACTTATCAACGTTGTCTCCTCATCGCTGGCACAACCACATGTCGTCGCCCTCACTTTCCCCAAACACCGTCGAAATAACCACACATCACTATTCACTTGCGAAGGAGTACAACCACCACCCTTGAAATAACCACACATCACTATTCACTTTCGAAGGAGTACAACCGACAAAAAACGTACAACCGATTCGACCTCCTCCTCTTTGTGGTTGTCGTCTGGGTCCGTACACCCGACAAAAATAGTCCCTTCTAGGAGGCTAGTCGACGAAGACGTACAATCGACGGAGAGAGGGACAGGGAGATTGTGAGGATAAGAAAGAGATAGAGGGTATAACTCTTTCGGGATACAACACATGCAGAAAGAGACAGGAAGACAATGGAAAAGGGCATCGGTGCACGGAGACAAATAATGGCGAGGAATGGAGGCGGCGATGGTGGTGGTGAGGGTGACTGGAGAGAGAGATGGGAGCGAGGCGGCTGATCGATTTGGGTTTTGGGTTATAGTATTTATTTGAATAGGAAAAGGTATTCAAGGAAGAGTATGGTTTTAATCTTTGAAAAATGTATGTGTAGGGAATTAAAATGTTAACAGTGTACTTCATGGGAAAGAAGTTGGAAAAAGTGTATATATAGGTAATTAACTCTTCAAAAAAATAATTATATTAAATTGTGTTTTATATTGTTTATTGGTTTTATGGATTGAAGTTTGATGTTGGTGAAAGCAATTGTAATATGAATTTATCTATATACAAAAATTAAGATTTAAGTGGGTACAAGTTCAATTTAAATAGGTATAAAAGATGATGCAAGTGAATGCAGTGATGATGA
The DNA here is from genome assembly GCA_001925005.1 of Drosera capensis. NCBI lineage: Eukaryota > Viridiplantae > Streptophyta > Magnoliopsida > Caryophyllales > Droseraceae > Drosera > Drosera capensis. The sequence goes on from LIEC01011308.1 coordinate 9,573, forward strand.
CATTTGTCTTATTGTTGTTGCAAGTAATTAAACATAACAATTTCTGAATCACACTTGAAAAACCACATGCTGTATCGTGGTTTATGCAAAGTTTAAAATTTATTTTATATGTATTTAAATTGGTTTTTTTCCCTCAAGACGACGTTAAAATGATGTTATTGAACTGTGACGCCATTGAGTGAGAATGAGATCTTCTGCTTGGAGTAACACAAGGTCACTTGTGGCACACTTCTTTGAATCTTTTTTCTGAGCACAACCTTGAGCATTAACCGTTGATACGGTTCTCGATGTTAGTGACTGTTTGTGGATGGGATAAGTGTTGCTGTTTTACTCAGGTTTAGATGAGTTGTGCCCAGCTGTTGTATCTGTTCAAACCTCGTTTGATCGAAGAACCTTTTAGTGATAAGTCTTGCTATCATTCTGCACAGTTGAGTTTTCAAGTCATCCCTCTTGATGCCTTTTAGATTTTGGAAAGAGGGGTTTCAGGAAGCACATCGCTTTGCTGATATGTCTCAGCTGATTTTTTTTAGATTTCCTAATGTTGGTTTTAGAGCCTTTGAAGACAAGTAAAGGTCAAGCATTTTCCTGTTCTTGGTTGGATTTAGTAAATTTCTTGAGATCCATGATGTACTTGTCTTGAGGTTTGGGGTTTTGATTTGAGCCGAAAAATCTGAGTTTTGAGACTACAATTTCCTTGCTGAGGCAGAAACACAGCATTGAGCTCTGTGCCGAAGTGGTTTCTCAAAGAACTAAGAAGCTATATATCAAATGACATGTTTGAATTGTATACTTTGCTCATTTGTTTAAACTGGAGTAGTGGCATGAATTTTGCCATATCTCCGACTTCCCGTTTCCCATTTGACAAATCAGGATTTCTAGACTAGTTATTAACAGACAGTCACAATTTAGTTTCTAACTACCAAAGTGAATCCTTGTCTTTGCTTGTTCATAAATTGCACTTGTCATAGACACCTTCTTACATAATTCACCTCTTTCCAGTTTTGTGATTAGAAGGCTGGGTGTAAATTTCTCCGTCAAAATTGATGGTATTCTTTTTGTGCTGAAATTGAACCTGTTTATTGTTATATTGTAAAGTTAGCATCTGCGGTTTTCATCTTGTTATTATTAAGGTCGCCCCCTCATTTGTATTCTGGTTCATGATTTCTCTTCAAGGCAAGCTCCCTATACTTTGGCTGAGTTTTTTAATTTGCTTCTGTTTTTTTTTGCAGAGACCTTATAGGCAGGACAGAATTTTAGTGGGGCTTAACGTGACTGAAGAGATGTTGAACCCTAATTCTATTTCTAGGCAAATAAGTGATCAAATTGCGTTAGCAAAATCCCTTGTGGTCATTGCAAAAGAAAGCAACAACCTGCAATTTGCATGGGAGTTGAGTGCTCAGATTCGCAACTCGCAAATTCTGCTGTCTGATGCCGCCACAAGGAGAAGCCCATTGACAGTAACAGAAGCTGAAACTGCAATCCGGGACATGGCACTTTTACTCTACCAAGCTCAGCAGCTTCATTACGACAGCGCCACCATGATCATGAGATTCAAGGCCAAGATCCAGTCTCTTGAAGAACAAACGAGTTCTGTTAGTGAGAAAAGTGCAAAGTATGGGCAAATAGCAGCAGAAGAAATCCCCAAAAGCCTCTACTGTCTCGGCATCCGGCTAGCAACTGAGTGGTTTCGAAGTCGAAAGCTGCCGAGGCGGCTTGTGGACAAGAAGCAAAGTGCCTGGAAGCTTCAAGATAATAGCCTGCATCATTTTTGCGTCTTCTCCGATAACATCCTTGCAACATCAGTCGTGGTCAACTCTACTGCAGTGAACTCCAAGGACCCGAGTTCTGTCGTATTCCATCTTGTGACTGATGAAGTGAACTACGTGCCAATGAAAGCCTGGTTCGCAATGAACGAGTTTCGTGGTGTCACGGTTGATGTTCAGAAGATTGATGACTTCAGCTGGCTGAATGCATCCTATGTCCCGGTTTTGAAACAGCTGCAGGACGCAGAGACTGCAAAGTACTACTTCTCCGGCGGTAATGATGAGAACCGAACACCGATCAAGTTCAGGAATCCTAAGTACCTCTCAATGCTAAATCATCTCAGGTTCTACATCCCAGAAGTTTGTCCCTCTCTAAAGAGAGTCGTGTTTCTGGATGATGATGTTGTCGTCCAGAAGGACCCCGCCGCTCTGTTCTCTCTAGATCTCAACGGTAATGTCAATGGAGCGGTGGAGACTTGCATGGAGACGTTTCATCGGTATCACAAGTATCTGAACTACTCTCACCCCCTCATAAGAGCTCATTTTGATCCGGATGCTTGTGGGTGGGCATTCGGGATGAACGTCTTCGACCTGGTGGAATGGAGGAAAAGGAATGTGACGGGCTTATATCACTATTGGCAGGAGAAGAACGTAGACAGGACATTATGGAAGCTAGGTACACTCCCACCCGGGCTTCTGACTTTTTACGGGTTGACCGAGCCGTTGGATCCTTCGTGGCATGTCTTGGGTTTGGGATACACAAATGTAGACTCGAAGGTCATTGCCAAGGGCGCCGTTCTCCACTATAATGGGAATTCAAAACCTTGGTTAAAGATCGGGATAGAGAAATACAAGCCTTTATGGGACAAGTACGTCGATTACAATCATCCGATGTTGCAGCAGTGTAACTTCCATTAAGGGCAACTAGGTGGCCATTCCCCTTGTTGAAGAAGCAGGTGCAGATGAGAAAATGAAGCAAAATTTTGTAAGCACTCGTTAATTGCGTTGATGGAGCTGTCCGCGTATCATAGCTGTAACACTAGTTGATCGACGTGCATGTAGCCACCAGCCATTGTTGTATCCAGTAATCTGTTATACATTATTCTTTCTCTCATTCGGTTGATGAAGAGAGGCAACTCTTCCATAAGTTGTTTAATCCTAAGTTATACACCTTCGGCACGACGGGTTGCCTTTTTCATCAGGAGTTTCTGCTGTATGTTGGTGTCTAATCTTGATGTAAGATGCAGTAGCTGCTGACCCTTTCCCTTTGGTATGATCTGATGCTCAGTACTCTTGCAAAAATATTGCTCCTTCTTTCCCCGCTCCTCGCCATGTCGTGATCATTTTGTCAGTGATGAAACTCAGGATCATTTACCATCCCCTTTCACCTTCAACTGACTCGTTAACGTTCCAAATGCTTCTCCTATACTCGAAATACTTAGTTAAGGTCTGGTTGGTACTGTTTCCAGAAGAATTACATTTAAAACAAAGTATAACGAACTCAAAAGCAACAAGGTCGTTGTAGTATAGTGGTGAGTATTCCCGCCTGTCACGCGGGTGACCCGGGTTCGATCCCC
>LIEC01011308.1:12932-114081 GCA_001925005.1 Drosera capensis
TGGTTAAAGATCGGGATAGAGAAATACAAGCCTTTATGGGACAAGTACGTCGATTACAATCATCCAATGTTGCAGCAGTGTAACTTCCATTAAGGGTAACGTGGTGGCGATTCCTCTTGTTGAAGCAGGTGCAGATGAGATAATGAAGTCAATGCTTTTTGGTCTGAAGACGAAGCAAAATTTTGTAAGCACTTGTTAGTTGCGCTGATGGAGCTGTCCGGGTATCATAGCTGTAACACCATGTGATCGCCTTGCATGTAGCAGCCAGTAGCCATTGTTGTTGTATGAGTATCGTGTTACACATCATTCGTTCTGTCATTCCGTTGATAAAGAGAGGCAACTCTTCCATAAGTTGTTTAATCCCAAGTTATACACCTTCGGCGCAACGGGTTGCCTTCTTCATCAGGAGTTTCTGCTGTATGTTTTTTTTTTACCAAAAATGCAGTAGTTGCTGCATGATCTGATGCTAAGTACACTAGTAATAATGTTGCTCCTTCTTTTCCCCGCTCCTCGTCATATCGTGATCGTTTTTGTCAGCGCGTGATGAAACTCGGAATCATTTAGCATTCCCTTTCACCGTGAACTGACTCCTTAACCATCCTAATTCGTCGTTGTTTTTATTTGTACTCATAAAAAACAATTGCGATAATATACAAATAACGAATTTAAAATACAACGAGGTCGTTTTAGTATAGTGGTGAGTAAGCAACGGCGTTTTTTGATATTTTCCTTTTTGTTTCAATTTTCCCACTGCCCCTCAAGAAGCAGAAACGACGCCGTATTGGCCTAGGGTTTCGCTGGATTCACAGGCTTTTTATTGATCAGTCGAAAGCAAAATCACTTCCCCGATTTCGCTGGTTCGATGCCATTAGAGGAGAATTCGCTTTGTTTCGTCAGATTCATCTTCTTTTTCAAAGGTAAGTTATCGTCCCCCTCTTGTCATTGTTTTCGTCGATTTATATATCATATTGATTCATCAGAGATCAGTTTTCAATGATCTGAATCCCAATTTCTCTCATGTAATGATCAGTTTCCTGTGTGGAAAAAAATTTGGTCTCCATGTATTTGCATAGGCTACTTGTTAACCTAATTTGTGCGATTTTGATTCGAAGGCGCTAATGAATCACGATCCGATAGTTTGAAATTTTAAAAAGAATAATGGAAGATGTCGTGACCGTGGAGAGCCTAGGTGAAAATAGGTTGTTGTTTGAAATTGGCGAGGTAAGCGAACAAAATTCATATGAGATACGGTATTGTTAGTTGGCCGACCTCAAACTGGTAGGTCTAGGTGGACGATGATGAATTATGGTGTTAACGCCGTAGTTCATGATGTATTGCTTGTCGGCAAACCGCAAACTTGTATTACTAGTAGGATCATGTAGGATGGCTCCAAAGCTATAATATGATGTTTGATTCTCTGATTGATGGCAATGTGGAAAAACATTAGTCTTTGTAGTGACTTGTTTTTGTTGGTGACAGTGATCTCCTAATGACTTCAGGTTTTGAGGATTCCATGGGTACCGATTTAGAATGACAAATTAGCATACATTTTTTCTTGGGCAACTTTCTTTGAATTAATAAATAACAAGGTATAATGATACGTGTATGAATACAAAGAAGGATTCTACTTGATGTTTGATTTCTTTTCGCTAATCAAGTTCAGCTAAAACTCGGTTTCTTCCTCTTCCATCTCTTCCTTGGTTTCTTCGGCCTGCTTGGGTTTTGAATCAATGCTCGAGTTTTCAGTGACCGCATCTAGATCACTCGAACCATTCTCTGCTTCTTCTTCATCTTCGAGCTCTTCTCTCTCGGTAACTTGCTCGATTGTGTTCTCCTTATTGTTGGAGTCTTTACTCTCTGGTGTTGCTTGGTTCCTTCGCTGTTCTTCTTCCTCTATGTGCTTGCTTTCATCACTGGGGTTCTGTTCCTTGTCGTTAATTGACAAGCTAACTTCTACACTTTCTTTCTCCGTGTTGACGACTGCTTGTTCTGTGTTTGGGATTTCCTTTTGTTCTGTACCAACGGTGTTGATCTGATCCATTACTTTCTCGGATTTCTGCGTCTCTTGCTGCTTCATGGATGTAGTAATATTTTCAAACTGCTCTGTCTCGTGTGCTTTCTCTGCCAAACTCTGATCATTTTGTTTTTCTGTTTCTTTGCTCTGATCACTCGATTCAGGTAGTTGTTCATCTTGTCTTCCAGCATCATTCTTGCCGTCCAACTTCTGAGTTTCTTGCAGCTTCATGGATGAAGAAATATTTGCAATTGTGTCCGTCTCTTGTGCTTTCTCTGCCACACCCTCTTGGCTTTGGTTTTCTGTAATTTTGCTTTGTTCATTGGATGGAGGTAGCTGTTCAACTTGTCCTCTGGCTTCATTCTTCGTCACAGACTCCTCGGCATGCTCTTCGATCACATTGCTCTTCTCCACAACACTTCCTACTGTATTGTTTTGCTGAGACTCCACTGTATCCGTGGAAATCTGCCGTTTAGCACCTTCAGTCTGCTCAAGTATACCCAATTGTCGATTTCTTAAGTATTCCTTCAATCTCTTTATCCGGTGTCTTCGGTGCCTTCTACTATGTGAGATCCTTTCCGTACTGTCTATCCTCTCAGGATTTAGTTCTCCCCTTTGCACATTTTCGATTGCTTGGCCTTCTTGCTGGCTGTTGAATGCCGGTGCCTTCACTGCTCCATTACTTGTTTTCTGTGCTTCGGTCAAGTCTTCTTGTGCTACAGCAGAGTCTCTCTCGCCTTGAGATTCCGTACTGTCTTTCCATTGGTTTTCATCTATGTTCCTTTCTTCCCGAGCTTCTGGTTCTCTAATAATTGGTTCGTTCACACTCTCTAATGGGTTTGGTTCTTCTTTAGAAACTGTTTTCTCTACCAAATGCACAGTTTCAAGCGCCACATTGTTGTCTTCATGACTAGAAGATTCACCCTCGCTTCTATCTGTTAAATTTGCTGAGTGATCATCTTCTGTTGATTGACTTGCGTCTATGTTCTGCTCCAAAACATCGCTATGTGTTCTAGAAAGGTTTGATGGATCATCAGTACTCACTGACCGCACCCTTGCTACGCTTTCTATTTGATTCTTCAGATGTTCAATCTCGGCTTCTTTTTGTTTCAAGATCTCTTCAAGTGCAGTCGCTTGGGATGACTCTTTACCAGATTTTGCTTCTTGTTCTCGCAACGTTTTGATCTCACTGTTTTTCTCCTCAAGGTCCATGTATAGCTTCTCCCTTTCCTCTTTGAGAGCAGAAATTGTAGAGAGCAGCTCTTTTCTCTCGATTCTGTGTCTCTCCTTGATGTGTACGATCTTCTTCTTTGCTTTCTCATGAAGAAGTTGAGAAGTCTGCGTAGAACCAAGGTTGAGTACATATGTTACAAAACTTGTAGTTTATGGTATTCAATCTTAAATTTTGGAACAAATCTAAACTGTTAGATTTTTCATATGTTGACTCCGTGATCGAGCTAACCAAATGTTTTAGTTAGCACGTTGCGACAAGTTCCACCTAGCTGCTGCTTTAGGATCTGTTGTATTGGTTTTTTCTATATCAATCTTCTAAGAGAAGGTCTAAGCAGATACCAAGACTCTGTCTAGCCCTCTGGGAATTATACCTAATCATCCTGCACTGGCTAGCATGTGTTAGAACACTGTTATATATGATTAAATTGGTATTGAAATTAGCTTAGTCTGTTTCTTTTCTTGTTTCCTATACCATATACATGGTCAGAAGGGAATTTTCAGTTGGTGCCTGGTGGTCACGAAATTATCTGCTTGCCCTGACTTGCAAGTCAGGGAAACTCAAATCCATCCCCTATGGCAAATGAATTGTAATCATTGCCGGGGAGAATTAAGAATCCTAGTTATAGATTCAAAGTTGACAATAGAGGTACATAGACGATGATGATCATGATTATGGATCTAACTCCTGTTGGGACCTGTAATCAGTGCCTTAAGAACATCTAGCTGATTATATGCGGTTGACGATGGCTTCGCCGTCATCACATGCCACTTTGGCCGACATTATTGTAGTTGACTGTTTTTAGTTTGCATGACTTTTGGCACGATATGCCCATCATCTCATAGTTTTGTACTTTTGAACTCATCATGTATCAGATCTTCAGATGACATTTCTGTTATGAATAATGCTAAGAGGTTACCTAAGACGATGGTAGTTGCCGCCGCCACATCCATATCGACTGGCACCGTCATATGACGTTGTTGCGGTGCACACGTTTCTGAGTGCGATATATCCATTTTCTCATTGTAATTATATTTGGTTCTTCCATTTGTCATGTACCCAGATAGTGAAACTATGTTTCTCTTATGCCTAACGTGATATGTTAGCTTTTCTGATAACGGACACCATGGATATTATGCAGTTCGAAGACATGGTGTTTTACAAAATGAACACGACAACAAGAGTGTAAATTAGAATCACCTGGAGGAGAGAATGAATGGCAATGAGCTGCTGGTCTTTCTCAGCTGAGATCATGTCAATGATTCGCCGCTCCCTGAACTTATGAAGCACCATGATAGCAGAAAACGCAGCTCCGAAGGCCAAGAGGATCATCAACGCGTACGGTCTCCCTTTATGATTCCCATTGCCGCCGCCACCATTGCCATTCCCGTTGTTCCCCTTCAAGACACCGCCCATTTCCGTCGTCTCAACCTCGCTTCAATCGCGATAACCCCAAGCTGTATGTGACTTTTGATTGATGATCGCCTACGAGGAGAGGTGTGCTATGATATGAGAGTTGAAGAAAATGTGCACGATGACTGCCCGTTTATTGAGGCGCTCGATTTCTCTTTTTCCATTAACGTGCGCTTCTCTTGCCTTTAAATAAAAATTCTCTTTGGTTGAAACTTACCAAAAAAAAATTATCAAATTCATTGTTATGGTTTAGCCATTGAGCCACGACATCAGGCGGCGGTTGAAATCAACCTAAAATATTTTGTTCATGGACCACTAGTGTTAATGATGGATCATGATTGATGGAATTTGACTTGTTAAACTTCAGAGGTTAGCATATTAAAAAAGATTCTCGTACTTGAGGGTTAATTATTAGGATTGGTTTACGCGGAGTATTCATGATATTGATATCTACGAGTTGATGACTTTATTGTTCAAGATTCGTGGATCATGTAATAATATTTCATTTAAATCCAACAATTTATTTTCTTGTGTTTTACCTCAGGTCTCTATTAATATGCGGGGATCTAACATTGCCTTTGTTGATGATGATAGCGTTATTTATCTCTGCAAGCTACTTGTCTGAAATCTGACCGCTCATAACGTTCAGAATAACAGATCTCCTTTCATACCATAGTGTGAACCTCAAAGAACAAATCGACTTTTATGCGTTGACACACATAAATTTGCAATCTAACTCAAAGTGTAATGCTCCATTCCTATCATAATTCTTACAATATTTGATCGGTGATGATTTTTCGTGATAAACTTTGACCGTTATAATGAAGTGATGAAAATATTTTTTTACTCAAATATAAGTTATATACTTATTCTCGTACAATCGTGTTACAACTTACAGGAAACATGGGACACATGAAGTAACTCAATTGGGATGGAAAAAATATATTCTTTATTTTCTATATTTCTTGATTGCAATGCTTGTACCTCTCAACTCATATAATTACCCTCTATCATTCAATAAAATATTTACTCCTTCCATGTCATATTAATTATAATGTGTTAACCTGATTCGAGAATTTATGTGCATCATGAATTCGTATAGAATTTGATAAAATATTTTTTAATAATAGTGGAGTTGATTGTATCAGTTGAAACAAGAGTCGATGAATATAATATAACAAATGAGATATATTTGATTTTTTTATATTAAAGTGTTATCAAAAAAATTTATTTTTGAACGATCCAAAAAAAATATTATAATTAATATGAGATTGAGGGAATATTTCCTATCAAAATCAAAATTCATGCCTAGATCAAATTCATGTAGTTTCAAACTATTTCGAGATGAAGAGGTATACTAGTCTATCCGTCGATGCAGCACGAGACCAAACAAAAACATTCAAATTCATGTAGTTTCAAACTATTTCGAGATAAAGAGGTATACTAGTCTATCCGTTAATGCATTAATGCACGAGACCAAACAAAAACATATTGGCGATAGAAGATATAGATACAACATTCCTTTCAATTGATGTATTAGCGATTTTTTACTTTTTAAGATTTTGATTAATTATTAAAATTGACATTTAATAATAATTATAGATTTTGTAGTATATAATTGAATTAAATCTTTACCTTTTAAAATTCACCTATATATATCTACTGATAAATAAATTTTATTGAATTAATTATTTTCCTTCTAATTTAAAAATTAATTATATTTATTTTTCTGACTTAAATAATTAGTCAAAATTATCGAATAAAAATTAAACAAACACAATTAAAAGATCTGTGTTGAAGATAAATGTATCTTTATAGAGAATTATCTATTATAATATTTATCGATTGATCATATTTCATTATCATAATAAATTAAATGATAATTAATAAATTTTTTATAAACAAATTTTTAAAACTAAACCATATTAATAGTTTATAAACCTCTGTTCGTTTGATATATAATATGGATTTTTCTAAGCTATCACACGATATTTAATCATAGATATGTCACTCTTTTGCACGATTGCGTCAAAAACTTGTTCCCAATTTCTCTCTTCAATGGAACCCCTGACCACACCGCAGCCGTCCACCACCACCGACATCTTCGAATCCACCATCACCCTAGACGAAACCAACATCTCCCAGGGCTACTCCGACGGCTACACCACAGGCCTCCCCCTCGGGCTCAATTCGGGCCGGCCACTGGGCCAGGCCCACGGGTTCCAGCTCGGCGAGGAACTAGGGTTCTATAAGGGGATCACCGTTGTTTGGGAATCGGCGATGCGGGTCGACCCGGGGTGGGGATCGGGTCGGGTGAGGAGGATGGTGAGGCAGATTGGGGAGTTGTTGGGGAAGGTGGGGCAAGGGGATGAAGAGGAGGTGAGGAGGGTTGTGAGGGGCAAGTTTAAGGCTGCTTGTGGGTCGTTGGGGGTGAAGGGATTGTTGGAGTATGATGGGTTGGGGGATGGTGGTGGGGATGATTCCGAGTTTTGAGTTAACCTATTCTGTCAAAAATTTGATCGATGGAGTGTTGCAGTTATGTCACGGTATTGTTCTTGTGTTATTCGTTACTCCCCCGTCCTAGGATTATGACAACATTTTGATATGACACGTATATCGATATAAAATTTGATATGTTTGTAACGAGGATCAAATGTATTTTTTTTTAATTTATCGTGAAATATCAATGTTTGTGTTAGTTACATATTTCAATATAATATATATTACGAAATAATTAGACGTGATTTGATATGAAAACAATATTTATATTTATATGTATAAAATAACATAAAATATATATGTTGTAATTATTATGAGACGGATGAATATGTTTTGATGGGTTGTGGGATTAGGTAGTACTTTTTTGAAGATCCATAATGGATCTTTTACTATGAGTTGAACGTTTGGTGGAATTGGTTATGGTATCATTAGTTTTGAACTTTTGATGGATGGATGAAGATGAAAAAAATGGTTCTTTTTTCTTTCTTCGAATTGATTGAATTGAGTTGATTTGTTGTACTGATGATACGAGTTGGTATTCCTTGTTTTGGGTCTTGAAAAGAAGATGGGGATTTCGTTACTGTCACGTAGATGCTACCTGTAAGAAGTTGGGAAAAACTAGTGATATTTTTTTGTACAGTGTATCATAGGTATGTTGTGCAACAGCGTTTCACGTAGAATGGTGACCATGATGAAAAGTTTATCGTGAATGTCATTTGATGTGTTTCACTAAGAGCATTCCTATATGATGAAATGGGGTTCTTGAGCTAAGTATTTGGTAATGTGTTAGGTTGCAACAATGAAGATTGTTGTTTCAAACTCTCGTTTTCTCTCAAGGGTTTTAGTGAATTGGTTCTCTTGCACCAGCCGTTCTTCATGACATATGTGTTAACTTGGACATCAAAGGATGACTTCTTAATGTGTCGATGCATCTGTTTTCCTTTACTGGTTTATCTTAGGTGTATAGAGCCTTCAGGGATCATATTCATTGATTTGATTGATTCATAACTTTCCTATACAAAGTACTCATGGATCCTGACTTTTTCAATGACCAAATAATGACTTCTATTTTTCGTATTCAATCAGGCTGTGGAACAAGAATGTCGACTTTTACGCTTGCTTGGTGCAAGATCTACACATCCAGAAAGCATGAATATGGCAGCCCTTGGTCAATAGAACGAGCAGCAGACATGTTCCGCAATGCCGCTGTTTCAGGAATTCTGCACATGATACTCGTATGTAGAATATACCTTTGCCTACAAGCTACTTCCAGTGCATATCTCAGGCTCATGGACATTTATCCATCCAAAGCATGTTGAGATGCCACCTTGACGATGCGACAGAGTTAAACTCTTCTGAAGCTGTTGGCACCTATCTTTCAGTGAAAACTACATAACCTGTTTGAAGTTGGCTGTTGGCACCTTGTTCCAAACAGATTGTAATTTGCACATTGCTTGGCAATACCATCCCTTGATACTGAAATGTTATGAGTTTTCAAGTTTCGATCAATGGCGTAGGAATATTATACGGGTCTTTACTTTCGGGTTTCAATTAATGAAAATAAGAGTGTATTATTCCTGTCTGAATTCTACTGCTCGCAGTGAAAATAAATCTCTTCTAGTTTTACCTCCGAGTCCATTCTGACCCAGAGAATAAATGACCCAATTTAAAAGTGATTCGATGAGAGAATATAACAGTGATACAGAATGTGGATGGCTGCATGTGTCACGATGCGGCACATCAGTTCTTTTCAAAAGAATAAATGAAAGAGATGCTCATGCTTCGCGTTCGAGCAAGGAGAATCAAGTCCTGGCATTCCTGGTGAAGTCAATGCATGTCTGGCAAGAGCAGTCGGAGAAGCGACAGAAATCGCATCCAAAGCATACGCAGGAAGTGCAACCAGTGCAGGTCGGAGAACGGGCACAGCCTCTGTACACTTTCCTGCTAGCTCGCTCCTCATCGTCATCACAGGATATCCTGCATTCACCATGCACGGAAACCAGGAAACCAGGAATAAGGTAACAATATTTGCATTCAAAGGACTGACATAGCCAACAATATTTGCAACAATAAGGTAATCAGGAAACCAGTTCCTGCAGTTGGAGTTCTAACAAATCCTGATAGACAACGCCACCATCACTATTATCACCATTGGTGCCCGAGCAATTGACATATGGCCTCACTTGGTCGTGATGATAAGATCAGTAAAATATATTCCTATCATAACAATTTCCAACCGTTGAACATGACGAATACGTCGCTGGTATGTATGATTGTCATCCAACTCGGTTTCAACTCAGAATAGCATGTCACCTAATTTTCACAACCCTTTGTTGCCTTAAAAAAGGGGGAAAAGATATTGCTGTGGAAAAAAGTATTTGAAAATAATAAACTTTGATCATAGAAAACAATCATGAAAGATGGCACGACTAGAAAGACGATGCAGCTAGAAAGATAGTGCTATGCTTTTCTGCTACCATATCAATTGTTTCAACATGACCATAAGTGTAGGCTACAATCGCATGGAAACATGATAAAACCAAAAAAGAGTTAAATTTTCCATTCATGCTATCAGTCGATTCCGGAGCCCTATATCACAGAACTAACGGTTCAAAACAGACCTAATAGATACTGCACTGGATAATAATACACAAGAGAAAGACAGCTGTTCATCTCTAGGAACAATTAGCAGCACTTCAGCTTGAATTGTAATAAAGCATTGATGATGAGAGAATAGAAAAGATACCGATCATATGGATGGTCCGAACAACTCCAATCAGGATCCAACGAAGCATCATGGTGATTTCGACATTCTTCTTTGCTCCGTAGTCGAAATCTGCGCTCTTTATTACAAGAACTGCAGCGGACAAGCTCATCCCGGTGGAAAGCTCGGGCAGGTGGTCTACCAACACCTTTTGAGTTTTTAGATGCCTGACTGTAATATTTAAGTAGAGCTGTCTTTGACAAAGGAACCTTCTCGGCATCCACAAGGACCCAGATACCGTTCTTCCATCTTCCTGCGTTTTCTCTCCCGGAATGCTTTTCAAATGCAGGTGGAGTTAATTTATCTGCACAATGCGAAATTGCCAATGCATAATGGCATTTCCAAATTCAATAGTAAACTTCAGATGCACATGATACATTGCTGAAGTTCTCATTGTAGACAAATTGAATAGATGACAATCATAATCATGGTGAGATCAGCGAAGAGATAAATTAGTGCAAGTGCCCGTCATGAACTCAAAGAGGTACCTAAAGAAGATATCTTTCCTACAATTTGCCAACCACGATGGATTCAAATTTCAAAGATCTAGCACAAGAACTAACCAAATGGCATTAAAAATGTTCCCAGAGCCCCGAGCCACTTCCAGATTCTACTTGTTTACTTGTCTTTAGTAGAATGTATGGCAAGTGCCGTGGAGATTTTCTAGAAGTTAGTGATCTCTCTCTATATGCACCTCTCCGCATCCGAAGAGAACACTGAACGCTGACTAATGAAACATTAGCAACGAAGCCCCAAGGTTTTAGACAAGTTTAGACGAAAGAAAATACATATCGAGTTGTTGAACAAACCACTGAAATCAATACGTTAGATGTCAAGCAATCTTTTGGTGCATAAGTAGCCAAGTTTCAGTTGAACAAAGCAATCAGCAATGCTGCCAAAAACAAAACCCATCTCCAGAATGACAGGCAAACCAGCTTGGAGCTGTGGGATCCTAATCTCGGAATACAACACAACATATATCAAACTCAAGGTGGTAAACATGGATATGTATGCTCAAGTTGTATCATATTTGAACAAATTCCATTTCTACTTTGTCAAATCATCAGTCACTTACAAGCTGAATGTCCTCAACAGTATACCATCAAGCCCATGCATAAACATGCCAAATCCTTGACTACCCATCAAAACAAACCATGAGATGATGGCACTCCCATTACTACAAGCATCAGTTGCCATTGAGTTCTATATCATAGACATGAAATAAAAACACAAAAACAAAAAATATGCATTCTTCACATCAAACTCGATGAAAAATAAACAGAAAAGAGATAGACAAAACCCTGAAAACACATATGAAATGTTGAAAAGGGACGCAAAGTGGAGACCTTCATCACAACCAGGAGTGCATTCACATGAGATCTCAAGATCACCATTGATGAAAACCCTAAGTCTCCCAACAGAATCTCCATATCTCCTACTTGTACACCCACAAGTCACCTCCACATAACCCTTTCCTCTCTTCAACCCACTCATCTCCCTCACCTCTTCCTCCTCAAACACCTCCGTTTCTCCACTCCCCACCTCTTCACTTGCCATTTTCACTTCGAAGACTCAAACTTTCAACAACAAACAACAAAACCCAGTTCAAAACACAACCAAAAAACCCAAAAAATCAAACCTAAAACGACTGTTTTTCTCCTTTAAACCACAAAGACTCAAAACTTTATTCAATAAACAACAAAACCCAGTTTACAAATCAAACAAAAACCCCAGAAATCAACCAAATACGACTATTTTATACCTTTTTTCATCACCCAAATGCCTAAAAAACATGAGCAGTGGGCAGATGAGGAAGAGAGGGGTCATATCAAGAGACTCAGATGCACAAGGCACGCATCTCCAAAGGGGTTTTTTTTGAAAAAGAGAGATCTGTGAACAGAAAACGTGGAAAAAGCAAAGAGCTTTTTGGTTTTATTCGGCAGAGAAAATGGAAATTTTGGGGGTTTCATTTGCCCAAAAAAATGAGCTGGACGGACTCGAATAAAGAGAACAAAAGCCAAAAGAACAAAATTTGCATGACATGACATTTGGGATCGAAGAGGATTGCAACAGTATTCAACCAATAGAAAAAATTAAAATATAATTGGGGCCAAAAAAAGGAGGAAAATTGAAATCTGACAAGGTTTCCCTCTGTACTCTCCTTCCTTGGACATGTAGACAAAGGCGCTCTGTTCACTTTCGGCTACAGCTTTTTATCTTGTTTTTCCCCGCACCATTGAAATTAAGAGATTGTTTAACTTGTTTGTTCATTATTATTTTTCAAAATTAAAATTATTATCGAAATAAATTATTATTATTATTCTGAGATAAAAAAAATTATAAAAAAAAATTGAATATTATATTCAAGTGAAACAGAAAATAAAAACAAAATTTTTTTTACCAACTTTCATTCCATCTCCATCCGTTTGAAAAATAAAAAACAAAATTGATATTATATAATTTTATTTCATCAATTAATAAAATAAAATAATATCAAATAATTTCTAACTATGAAAAATAATATAAAAAACTATGTGCAGTTTCATAATCCTGTGTGATGAACGTGCTGCTCAACCATGGGTTCCAAGGTGGTATTTTTGTGGCATGTCGACTAGGAGCGTGAAAGCTTACTCCAACTGCTTATTAAACTTAACTTGAAACTAGTGTATAAAAGTAATTAATTATTCATAAATTGTTTTTTTATATTGAGTGTGATTCACGCGTAAGGAAAAACATGAATATAAAAAATTTATTTAAAATAATTTTTAATATTTAGATATTTCATTTATGTTTGATAATGTTCTCAAATATTTTAAAAAATTTCTTTTCAATAAACAATATAAATATATATGTGTAAAGCCCCGATTTTCTTGATCGTTTCATATAAATCCACGTGGTATTATTGTCGCTGAGCCTAACGTCTCACTTAGGCAAAAATTATATTTCTTGGTTTAGTCATAAAAATTAAGATAAGTTCACTTATGTATCATTAGTTTAGAAACTTTTTAATGCACTCAATCATAACTCAGAATATCACCTTTACAGCGGAATTTACATTTTTTTTTTAAGATCAGAATATCTTTCACATATAATTTACCTCTATTATTAAATCTTGGGTCATACTTCTCTGTCAAGTCTTGCTCCTGTAACAAAAAGAATATGAAAGACACATAAAAACAGTTGGCATGAGCTATAAGAATTCAATAACGTGTCAACTTCTTTTCCAGGGGATACATGAGAAAAAGAAGCAAGAAAAATTGATCGCTTAAATCATATATTTCAACACTATGAAATCTACACACTAATCAAAGATCATATTGAACACATAGATCATCTACTCCATTATATTGAAACAAGCACATCACTAAGACAATAAAGATTCATCAAGCAAATATCGAACCAAACAACACCACCACACCAAACATATTTCTCCATCTCCAACTCCAGTCATTTATACATTTATGTATATTTTATCTCGTGAATATTCCAAATATATTATTGGAAGCATATTAAATTCATAGTGTCTCATTCAGTATAGTCATATCCTTTCTAGTATAACACTCAAGACCTCCATATTAAAAAAACCAAGACAAAAAAACTATGACATAACAGATCCCCAATTCAAGCCTTACGCACTACTGCACTAAGCAGTTTATTCAATACTCTGTTACACTTATCAGCATTTCAATCACAGAGATGACAAATAATAGATATCTCGATGTTATAATTGTGTCTTTGAAGAGACTTAGTTAATTTCATAAGTAAACTCTGTTCAACTTAGAAAAAGGGACATCCGTGAAAGGGATCAGTCAAATCGGAGTCCAGGATCTCCTACAATGAGGTACCTCATACCAAAACGACCTCACACAGTCGATGAAAGAATGACACAATCAAGTCACTATATAACACAAATGACAAAACACAATACTTTTTATGTTTTATGCCATAAAGTATCACCGATTTATAGATTTACACTTCTTTCACACATTCACCCTCATTATATAAGTAAATAAGACATGACACACACCATACTACAACACTTCGCAGCACTAAGTATTTAGCACACATCAATTATAATCAGTGTTTTACGTCAGTCATATTTAGTGACTACGTCCAAAGATTCAAATGCATATTTTTATACTCACGGTATAATAATATGCATTGTCACACACAATAAGTTTAAACCTTATCTTTTATCACACTTCTTCACATGCACACACTCAACCTCGTCCTCAAATGACAACGAACAATGTCTTCAAATCTTATAATATGATAGGATTCATATATTAATACATTTCCTTGTAAATGTTTGTTCACATTATGTAGTTAAGTATATTTGTTCGTATTTCTTGAAAAACAGTCATAGTAATATTATGTGTTGATACCAAAGTTTGAGAAAAGGATTTGATAATTATTTTGATAATCCATGATGATTTTATGTATTCAACATCATTGGAAATGTTCGTATATATTTGGATTTATTTCAGGATCAAAATAGGATCATTTTCGGATTCTATCCAACATAACCCTTGTATACGTTTAAATCTATAACTTTTCGTATGCAACTTCAAAAATTATTTCGTAAAATTCTATATAAATTAGACTTTATAATCTTTTCATAGAATTAGAGTTTTTATCATGAAGCTTTACCAATAATAACAGTTTACTCATTCAAATTTATATTTTGACCTTACTTCCCTAATCATCTCATAACTATTTACATACAACTTCAAATCAAGATTAATAAATTGTTCTGAAAAATACACTTCAAGACCTTTTCATTGATATAGAGCACGTCTTCTAACTCATACTGTGTAATTATGTATCAAGTAACAAAATCATCTCTATAACCACCTTTTATAGATTTACATATTTGTAGGTTTTGATTTATTTTCTTGAGATTCACAACTCCAAAATATGATCTATCAATTTCATTAAAAGATAGTCATATGAGACTTAAACATATATTAAAATTAGAATTTATCTCAAAGTTTATGGTATCTCATAAAATTTCTAATCTTGTATATTATGCTGTTCAGAAACTCAAAAATTGATTTTTCTTCATTCGTGGTTTCTTCACGTTTTTGTTCGTACAAGTTCTTATGATCTCATGTCTATGTCTAGACAAGATCAAACAAGTGATGCTCATCTTTATTTATCATGATCATCAATGATAACAATGAGCTCCAACGAATGACGACTTAAACCATGAGAGGTGTTTGATTATGAGGTCGAGGTTTGACCATCATGCTCCTCTCCTTTGGTTTTCTCCATGTATGTTTAGTATGAAAAAGAGAGAAGAAGATGGAAAGGAAGAGAAGTTAAAGATGATGAGGATGGAGTAAAATGAGGTGATGGGGATGGAAGTAGAAATTTGAAAAAATAATTCCCATAAATCTGTATGACGGGGTTTAATTTATCCATAATTAATATATTTTTTTCATGATTTTAACAAATAAATTTTATATCCCCGTAGAATAAATTATGACATACAATAATATATTATTTTTATTATTTATTGAGACAATAATTTATCATAAAACTTTCAGATTATTACAATATGTTTTCTACACTGTTCTAAATAAGGGTCGTAGCGTCCGCTATAGCCTTTTTTATCATACCCGTTACCCTATGAACAAAATATCCGCATGAAAAAAATTTATCAATATCTCCGCTATGTTAGTTTTGACCCGATATAACAAGCTAATATCCCATTTGTTCAAATATTTCCGCTTTTGAATATTTTTGTAAAAAAAATCAAAATCGAAAAGATTGCGATAACAATTTTAATCTTGTCGTCTAAAATACTAAAGTTTCTTCCAATGGATGAAGTAAGTTCTAGATTTTTCTTCTAAAAACGATTATATGCTTCGTTTCAATGTTAACTTGATTCATGTTAAGTTTCAATGTTTGTTATCTCAATATCATGTTTTCTATATCTCAATGCTTCTATACTAACATTCTATTCAAATACTTATGTTTCAAAGAATGCTCAGTTTTTTTTTTTATATCTCGTTATCTTTTTCATTGTTTTTTATTTCTACCGATCATCTTTTGTATATGTGTTTCATTATTTTGTTTCTTAAAGCTTTTAAGATTTTTTTTTTTACAAATGTGGATCGTAATGGTTACTCTGGTATTATTTTATTACGCCATTACATCTAATACATATCAAGGATTAGAGATATCTTCCTCACAAGTTTCTATAAAACCACAAGAACACTTGGTAGTCGTAGCTTTTAAGATTTTTTTCCTTCTTTCTTTATATCTTTTGGCTGATGAGCTTGTTTTGAATCGGTTTTGTTACTTGAACTTTAAATAAGTATGTCGAGTTACATGGCAATTTTTTAAGTTTTAACCACTCTACATTTTCTATTAGCCTAATCTACTTTCTTTTTTCACTAAGATAAATTTAAATGTAAATAAAAAAAATTCGTGAATATTCCCGCTATATCGTTCGCTATCCGCATTTCAGTATACACCCCTATGTGCAATCCGTTGTCTGATATCAGCTATCTAGAATCTTGGTTTTTTGTAATATAATATTTATGAAATTATCATGATATTTATTCTATTTTTTATTGAAATGATTACAGTTATCAAATTAATCACATCACATCATGAATCAAATCAAATTGTAATAGTATGTGAATATGTGATATGAAAATTTTTGACTTTTTTCTTCTTGACAAAAACTCTTGTCCGCATTTCGATATACACCTCTATGTGCAATCTGTTGTCTGATATCAGTTATCTAGAATCTTGGTTTTTTATAATTTAATATTTATGAAATTATCATGATATTTATT
This sequence comes from Drosera capensis, assembly GCA_001925005.1. NCBI lineage: Eukaryota > Viridiplantae > Streptophyta > Magnoliopsida > Caryophyllales > Droseraceae > Drosera > Drosera capensis. Next base: position 29,663 of record LIEC01011308.1, read on the forward strand.
CAATTTTTTTATTAAAGTGATTATAGTTATCAAATTATTCACATCACATCAAATTATAGTAGTATGTGAATATGTGATATGAAATTTTTTGACTTTTTTCTTTTTGACAAAAACTTTTGGGTTTTGATAGTAAAATATTTACACACATATTCTTTTTTCATGACATATATAAAGGGTTAATAATATCTATGAATTATAAAAGAGAAAATATAAAAAGTTTTTTCTTTTTTCATAATTATTAATGTTGATTATTAGATATATTGAAAGTAAAATTACTATTGAACCCTTCAATTATAATTCAATTTATTGATATATATAGATATTAATATAGGATGGCATATCATGGGATGATACTCCGAATTAACAATATATATTGATATATAGATATTAATATAGGATGATATATCATGACATAGTATAGCATCCCATGATTGAACGTCTCAATAATAATTAAATTGATTGATATATAGATATTAATATAGGATGATATATCATAATATATCATAACATCCTATAAGATATTCTATGAATTTAGAATAAATATATAGATGTTAATGATTATTTAAGTTTCATGTTATATTTTTTTAAAAAATTGCTACAGTATCACTTCATTTGACGATGAAACAGAGTAATGATAATAAGTATTGAATAGAAAATTGATATTTTCAAGCCTTATTTTATTACATCTAAGACATCGTATGAGAAAGAAATATTTTTGTCCAAAAAATTGATGTGAGTGGGATAATCTTGGATATAACAAAAATAATCTTAAAAATATCATTTTTCATTGAATATTAAGAAACTTGAAAAGGTCGCAATTTCAATAGACCGAGGGAGTGCTTAATATTGCATATACTTAGCGTATTATGTCTCTCCAAGAATCTACTTGGCATCGAGAGTTGGGAATATTGATCATAACTTCAAAGCTTAATTTATATTGTCCGACAATGCTATAGTGGCCCGTCAGGCCCAATTTTACTTCAGTGGTAGTATGAAAAATCAATTGCTATGATTATTGCTTCATAAGCCAATTATCGTAAGCCGTTAAACACCCATCTTTTCACTTTAAATGATAGCTTAGAAAATCAGAAGCTTGAAAAGGCGAAGTGATTAAAGCAACAGCTGGGATTAATATTGAAGAAATTTGGCATCACGTTTGATCACTTTCAATCAGTACTTGGTTAGTGCAATTCGACGCTTAATGCATTTGGATTGTCATTTTTATATTTAGCAACCAAAATGACAAAATGCATTCACATTTTATTGTCATTTGGATTGTCAAAAAATAACAATGTCATTTGGTTTATCAAATTTGTCAACCAAAATGGCATTATCATATGTCTATATCAATTCCAAATGTGTTGTTGAGTGATTGATGAAAATTGATTGAGTTGTTAAAATATTGAATGAAAAATACTATGAGAACCTAAATGACAATCCATAGATACATAGAATTATAATTTTTCCTCCTAAGGTTGTCATTTGTGTTGGCAAAAAATACAAATGCCAATCCAAATGATAATCCATGTGGGGAGTTGCTCCAAGACCATTTTGATAAACTAATATAAGAGTTGCAATAACTGCAGTTTGCAGATAGTCCCTCTCACATATTTAAAAAACAACCGTTGGGATTTCTACAAAATTACAAAAATATAAATTTTAGTGCGGGCATTATTAATCTTTTTACTATTAATACTAGGAATAGTTATGTCATTCTATCTTTCACAAGTCATATTTAATACAAATAGGATTATAAGACTAAAGTTCAACAATAGTCTATTTATGTTACGATCGTGTGACGTACGTTGGTCGGGAGTTGGACGACGGTCCGGATAGGACGACAGATGGTGGTGGATAGTTGGGCGGTGACCAACGAGCGATAATCAACTGTCGGTGATCCGCGAGAGGTGATCGATGGTGGTCAGTGATTGGAGATCAATGTCAAAAGTCAACGATCGGGCAATAACTGAAGGGTGATGGTCGGCAGTCAGAGGGTCAGCTGTCGACGGTATGTGGTCATCGGTCGACACTCGTTGATCTGACGATAGCGTTGGGTTGTGGTCGATAATGAGGCTCGGTTGTGGGGCGACAGTCGACGATCATCGGTGGTTAGTCTTCAATCAATCACCTATGCAATCGTCGGATGACGGTGTCGGTCGAAGGTCAACAGTGGGCGGTGGGCGATCGACTTTGGGCGGTGGGTAATGCCGAATGGGTGGTAGGACATTGAATAATGGTTTAATAGAGATGTTTATGTAATTATCCTGACAGATGGGATTAATAATACAAGGAGGGAGATATGATAAATAATGAGAGGATTAATTAGGTTATCCTACTAGATGAGATTGTTAATACATATGTTATTTTTCCTATAAAATATGAGATGAGTAAGATTAGTTATTTAATCCCTTTTTAGCCTGCAAACATAGCTTTAGACCTTAGTATATTTTATGCTTACAAGGCAGATGTGTGTAAGGCCCAAAATGCTAACTCAACGAGGCCCATTCATTTGGGCTCAGTATCGCTGATTCAGACCATGGAGGCTGTAATGATCCTATGCACGCGAGCTTGATGCTGAGATTTCGGACTAGTTTTTTCTGAGATACGAATTGAATGAAACAACCAGATGAGGTTGACCAAAAATAAAATATTCACAACATACTGAGGAAGGATAAACTGGATGATGAAAGAGCTGTTTTGATCATTCTAGGGTCGGTTTGGATGCTGCTAGTATTTAGGTTCATGTGAAAATTGCACTCCACAAAATCGTCTGAAGTACATTAACAAGCAAAACTTTGATTAATATCGATATTAATCCGTCTATATTAATTATTACGTGAGGACCCGACATGAGGATTTAAGTTAGTGTTGAGTTTGCATGGATTTTGATAAAAAAAATATTATTTTTTTAATGATAATGGAGTTTATTATAACAGTTGAGAAAGAAATTAGTTAATGTATCATAACAGATTGATTTGATATTTTTTCATATTAAGAGATTATCAAAAAGGGAATAATAACGAGTATTTTTGGACGACTCAAATAGAAAAATGTAATGCTCTCTTCGTTCCATGAAAATTGCAATGAATTGATTGTGCACATATGCCGACATGAATTTTGACCCGCCTCATGTCTCGCGGAACAATTGAATGATGTTCTTTATAAAAATTGTATGAAACACTAATGATAATTCTTTTTTTGTAGTATAACCTAGTATTTTTATGTTTTTGGGACGAAGGGATTAATTAATATGGGACAAGGGAGTACAACAAATCTAGCATTTATTTCTCGTTTTCCATGATCAGTGAGTACTCACCCTGTCTAATAATACTCCCTCCATCCCGAAAATATTGAAACGTTTTAACTTTATACGTATGTCGATGTAAAGTTTGACACACGTACAACAACATTCAAACGTTGTTTTTTGTAAATTTATTGTGAAATATCAATGGTTGTATAAGTTACGTACTTTAATCTAATACATCAGACGTGATTTGATATGAAATCAAGATTTATATTTATGCGTCTATAAATAATGCAATATACATATATGTTATAATTAATATGAGTTGGAGGATGTGTGATAGATACAACAATATTATCTAGCGTTATTGCCCAAAACATAGGTTGATCGAAACAAGTTTAAACTTGTATTACGTAACGATCAAATTATATGTTTTCGAAGTTATCGTGTAAATTACGGTATGAATTTTTGTTATGTTTTTTGTTGTGTTCTCGCTATAAGGTATGACAATCTTGAACTAGTTAGCTAGTTTAGCATTCAGGTAGTCATCAAAGTAGCTGCTAGCTGCCAAAGTGGTCAAAACAATAGTCTACAACTTGTCACAAACGCAAGAGTACATATGTGAGTTAGGACAAATTTAAATGGTGACGGTTTTCAAACAACGCGTGCCAGTTTCTCCAAACTAAAAACAACATTTAAGAGGTTGGGAAAATGTAGGTGGGTAGTAGCATCATATATAATCCTTATTGCCTAATACATCTCATATATTATAACTTCATGTCATACCAACACAATGAAGTATGGAACCGCTAGTCGGCCCCGACTCACAATCTATGACCCAATAGTCGATTTACGGGTATTTGTTACGATTCACGATTCACGGGAGAGTCTAAGAAAATGAGGAACGCACGTCTTAATCGTATCTGAGTAAAATACACATGTTAAAGATTATATCGTCATGCATGTCCGGTAAAAAAATTGCAATTCTTTTGGAACGGAGAGAATATTGTTGAAATGAGTAACAAATCTTTTCAAATTACGTGTTGAATATTACATAGAGATAAAAACATTGTAATTATTATGTGAGATCAATGATCCGTATAGTACCATGAGACTTCCTTAATTTCCCATGGAGATTTCTCATACTAACTATACATGCATGTATGAAAAAGGAACATTGTACTCAAAAAGCAAAAAGGAGAAGCAACGAAATCATAGCCTGTAGGATCTGAGAATCGATCCACAGAAGTTACACATGACGGCGCGCCATGACTTGGAGTACAACGGCACCCAACAGAACCTCGTCGACGTCTTCACATCAGCAACAATGGCGCAACCACCACACCGAGAGCATATCCCAGCCGCCGGCTTGCTGCTCCTCACTTGCTTGGTTTGATCAACAAGAAAGCAGAAGCATACCATCTTGATCAATTATATATGATCAAGCCACTGAATTGTTTTCGACCCGCAGAAAAACTTTCCTGTACCACATGTTAAATATTTCTGAAACTAAAGCATCTTTTGTATGTACTGGTAAGCTGATATGATGAGAAATGAGGAAACTTATAGTGTGGGTGTATATATATACACATAGAGAAGACGAACTCAACTACGTAGACGTAAGTGTCGCGCACTAAATGATGTAAGTTTAGATATCGTTATCATACAGGACGAGAATATATACCAACTTTATTAAAGTTAGTCGATACAAAAAGGAATGAGAATGAAACTCTTGATCCTTCCACCATGACTTGATCGAAAACCTTAATCGAGTCCAAAGATGTTGCATATAACCTCGCACCATGACTTGATCGAAAACCTTAATCGAGTCCAAAGATGTTGCATATAACCTCGCTGCCGTGTTACATGCAACACTTGCAGATTATACCTATACCTGACTACATTCAATACATATTTTAAGAAATTATACCATGCGTAAAAAAATTATCAATGATACTCGTTATATGAGACGAGTGACGTATATAACTTGGGACACGGTGAATGGGGTCAGGAGGATCAAAGTTAACAATGACAATGGATCATATCGTAGATAAAGGTTTAGCCGGCCTTGCCTGTTTTAGCCTCTTAGCCTTTTGTAACTCGGAATTCAAGCACAGCTTTCTTATTTTATCGACATTCATTTCATTCTTCTATCCACAGAATAATAGTTGTCGTAGCGTCTATAGACTATGGCAGGTAGATTAGATTGTTCACATCATTTTTGTGGTGATAAAAACCAGGTGAATATATTCCATTAGTAGACTTGAGCATAGTCTCTCCAAGACACTTTTTAACATATAGCTGTGGCTAACTAGGTGATGGTCCAAATAAACCGACCATACATGTTGCAATCAAGTTAATGAATTCCACGGAATCTGTTGCCATTGGGTAAATAATCTGACATTATAAAATTTTGCTAGTAATGCTAGCACCGTCAAATGAACGCTTGCTATGTGTCAGTATACATCGATGTTTAAATTAAGCCATTCACATAGTCAACTAATTTGTACACTCACCTACTGTTCTGTAGCAGAATACTGTAACATGCTGTAATATCAATTATAGTAACTCAAATGCTGTAACATGCAATGAACCAAGCCTCAAAATGATCAGGTAAGTGTAAGTGAGACGAGATGAAATCACCTCCTACGTATAAATAAACTCTATTTTCCACAACCAGTTCACTCACAGAGCTGCCATCATCGTCTGTCTAGCAGCCTGCTTCTTCATCTCGGCTGCCTTGCCGCTTCCCCTGAAGTACAGATAGACTTGCTGCAAGACCAAAGGGGGTTGTCAAAGAGAGTCGCAGTGTTTCCGGGAGCCATAGCCAAATAATATAACGAGACACATGTACCTGAATGACCCAAATGCTAAGCAGTGTTTCCAAGCAGAACATTCCAAATCCAATCAGGTAGAAGACCTGTAATAAAGGAAACAAAGCAATCGAATACAAATAACCCGTGAACTAGCAACGAGTTTTTATCATATTGCGCAACAAAGAAGCATCTCTTTTGTAGCATTTCACTTCATCCCAATAATAAAGAAATACATTACGAAAGTTTCCAGGATGAAATACGCATAGCAAACATCTCATCCAAACAGCTGTGTGATAGGCTTAAAATGAGTCTGGAACTTACCCCAACCATTACATGACTAGTCAAAAGACCTAAAGCAGACAGGATTCCCCTGGAAAACACGCATAAAATACGCATATAAGTATTCCCATAATGGAAACAAAGACGAAAAGAGCATGGCAAATGATGTCTACACGAAGGTGCTCGGAGCATCATACAAGTAAAATAAAAGGAATAGCATTATGGCTCTCTAGTAGTGGCAAGTTGAACTACAAATCTGTGCTTCATACTTCTAGTTGTAATATATATGGTTCAACATCTGTGAGGAACTTATGCCGGTCATGAACATCAAACGAGAGCCCACAAGCAGGACATTTTCTCTTGTTTTGCAACATATATGGTATACAACGTCTACAGCAAGATCTCGAAGTTCAAAAGAAGCGAATGATATAATATTATAACGAAAAAACAGAGAGGAGAACTTACGTGAGGGATTCTCCCTCGAATATAATTGGAGGAGCAACCGCAGCCAAAATGCAAAACCCAATATGAATCTGCAGCATAAAGTTACATGTTTACAACATATGTTAGATAGGCTTTTGTGTCAACATATCATCAAGAGGAACTTCACAGGAAAAACAACAGAGGGGAAAAGTAACACACCGCATAGAGAAGGAAAAACAAACCAAACTTAAAAGCGCTGTCACTCCTGCAACACATGTTTTCGAGTCAAATTTCATGAGCTAGCAGCAAATCCAATTCACATCAAAACAACACGATTTCATAATGCAAGAAATCTCCATAACGGCCATCATCTCATCAAAAGTTCCCTTATGAAATCAAAGATTTGGACATTATATATTAGGAAGTTGTATTACCTCATAGCATTGTATAGCGGGCGATACCACAACACATAAGCTCCTGGAACTCCAGAAACTAAATATATGATAGCTAACAGCCAAATTTTCACTCCTGGTAATAAGAAAAAAAAAGGTGAACGAACAAACTCTGATTAGCTTGTTGCATACCCAACTAAAATAAAATAGGAGGATGGTGGCATCAAGTTTGAATCTACCTTCCCCTTTGAGCCAAGCTGCGGTAACTGCTATAACATTCCACACTAGACATACAACTAATCCTGCACAAAACACAGAAGGTAAGCTCTTTTTTTTTTCTTTTTCTTTTTTGTTTGTATTTTTTGTTCAGACAACTATCTGGAAAGAATATTTCTTTGTACTGTCTATATCCGTTTTGGAGCAAAGATTATACCTATATAATGGAAAATTTTGGACATGGATATCAAGAGAAGGAAAAGAAAGCATACCCAAGTATGTTGTGAATGCAACATATTGCAACCTCTGTAGATGGACAGGTATATCCTTTGCAATGTCATGATGAATAAGGGGAAAAAATGGTGGCCAATTCTTGTCATCTATTACAATTCCCGCTGCAAGACACACAAAACATACATCAAGCAATTATAGTGCCAATTCTGATTGTCTTGTCATCATGATATGCATATAAATGAAGAGAACAATCACCTCGCGAGATAGCTTCTTCCCTTCTTTTGAGTTCCTGCACCATGTGCAAGCAAATCAAGCCAATTTATATTATACTATCAGAAATCCATGTTAAACAAAATACACTATCTCAGCTTGTCTCATACGACATCTCAAGTTTGCTAGAAAATGGTCAATGTAAATGAAGCTACAACTTATGACAAGATGTACATGATATCTGCGACAAAAATCAATTCAGCTAAAATGTGAGTGTGCAACAAATTAGTGAAGACATTTACTTAATCTTGGAAGAGATTGAAAGAGATCTATGAGTACAGGATCCAGGACGATAAAAATCAGAACACATAATGATTAAAATCTTCTGGCCAGCAATGGTACCAAATCACAAGAGCTTCAAGAGGCTTTTCGCCAACAATACGTTTCAGTATGTCAGCAGATGGACACCTAAAGGAACACCCTAAATTTAAGAATTATGACAGATAATATAAGCCTCGCTAAAATAGCAAGACACTGGCAGAAGAGGTAATGAAACTATGGAAGGTGAATTCTGAGGACAGGTTCTGATTCCTGAATCTACATGGTACCAGGAAAGTGCTGCAGGAATCGAAACAAAAAATAACTTCAAAAAATCAGCATCATGTACCTGATCTTTTCTCTTTAATTCAGCTTCTTTAGCTTGTAGATCCTTCTCCTTCCTACTCAAATCCTTTACAAGTAGACAAGAATTAAATAAGATGCAGCCGACAACAGTAGGACTTAAAAGAAATAACGGGGCAAAATTAATATGATCTGTCCTATATTCATTTACCTTTACATTATCAAGAGGAATATCGATTGTTGCACCACGATCATAGTCTGCTCGCTCAGGTGGAAGAGGTGATAACCGAGAATTTGAAGCAGGAGGAACCCTTCCAGGATTCTGGAAGAATGGACAGCTTTAGTAAAGAATGTAAATGCAATTCAACCACCAGTCGATAAGTAACCAATCATCACATCAACGCAAGAAGCAATCAACTCTGCCATGACAAAGATAATCTCATCATAGATGCATCATGCATGTCAAATTCAGGGAAAAGGAGCATCCATGATCCGACATCGTTGAAATTCTAGCAAAACAAAATGGAATGATGAAACGCTTTATGAGGAAAAGCTTACTGGCATGTAAAAGGCGCCTCCAGTAAACCCTGAGTTTGCTGATCCGTTCCCTCTGGCAGATTGGTCCTGGCAGCAAATCATCTTAGCTTAAACAAGGCCCGAGGGAAAAGAAAAACAAAACAAAACAGAAGTGCAAGGACAAAGGATCCACAAGCTTATGCGACCCTAACTCACAGCCAAACACATCACTGCAATCAACATAACAGAAGTTCAAGAAACTATGTTAGTTCGAGTTAGAGGATGTGAAAAATTGGCAGCGTCAGGCCACAAGGAACAACCTCCCAGAAAAACCCGACACACCATACATAATCGCACCCCATGGCCTCGAACTCGTGCAAGGCTAACGTTTAGGATGCACAGATGCACAAAAATGTGCAAGACACATACTGACAATGTGGTTAGTTCACAGATCAGCATCATGGTGGAATCTTGACCACGACAAATGCCCCAACAAAACCGTCAAAATATAACTCACCACCTACATTTTGTCAACTCTAGGGGATTGCAATTGGTCTGACATACATTCCACGATACAATTGCAAAAACAGTAACCAATTAGACTATGATCGAATTTTGCATTTTCTAACTCAAAACCAATTAGCAATGAATAAAGTAACACAAGATCTATATATGTATGCACACGTATTGAATTCCCAAATTCCAATGTGGGGTAATATATTCTCCACACAAACAACACAGCAGATCAGATCAATTCGCGAATCGCGCGAAATCGAACCAGATCTGGCGAAATTCCATACCAAAAAAAGAAAAAAAGCGAACACGAATTGGAAACAGAAATCAAAACGAAGAAGAATATGAGATCGAGAGATGAATGATGTCCTAACCGCGAATGGATTGACTTCGTCGTCTCCATCGGCGAAGGGGTTTCGATCGAAAGCCATGATCAGTGAGATCCAAAATCAGAAAAATTAGGTCAGAATTGGGGATGAAATTTATCGAGAACCAATCAATTGTCGAAGGCGAAGACGATGTCGAGTTTCGTCGTTATTGGATTTGCAGGCATTGAAGTTTGGTGCTTCTCCATTTTCATGATAACTTAGAGAGAGAAACAAAAACAAATTTTTTTTTTTTTTTTTTTAAGGAAATTAAGCTGCAAAATGTGGCGGGATGTCGCACCCAGAAACTTGGTAGACTGCACGTCTATAATTGTGCGTTAGATTAACAGTGCTTGGACGACAACCAGGCTTCGTTCATCTAAAACTCATAAAACTCGAGATCGTTCATCGAACTTTGTTACTTTGAGAACATTGTATTCTTCGAGAGTATAATCGATGGTCTAATGTCAAAAAAGACCGCGCGATTGATTGACAAACATTTAGGTGGTCGATTTAATAATCATCCGGTGTAAATCTAACATATTCTCCATCCCACAATTCTGGTAACGATTTAATTCGAATTAAATTTTTATATGTGATTTTAATTTGACATATTTTAAGAAAATAATATTAAGGGTGTAAATAGGACGAGATGATCCGATATTTAATCAACTTTCGTTCTATCCCAATTTTTTTGATATCTAAAAATTTCGTCACATCCTGTATCAAATATCCAATATCGATCTTCCGATAATTCGGTATGAGGAAACTTAATTCACCCCTTCCTGTACCAAATATCCTATCCCAACTTTAACGCATGATTCTCATTAATTTTTGGAACCTTAACTTCATTTAAGACTACCAAATTTATATGTATGCTTTTGAGTACAAAATGTCTTCAAGAAATACGAGATGCAACACTCAGCTCTAATGAAAAAGCAAAAGGTAAAACTATAAAGAGTGAAAACAAATAAATAAAAAGAATAAAGATAATATGATGATATCATTATGTGTTGTTAGAGATTAATGGTTTATAAAAATTAAATATTAAAAATAAAAACAATTCTAAAAAGTATCTATCTTTAAATGTGTCCTACCAGCATCCAACTTGTATGTTGCTAACAACCAACTCTTTTTTTAAATAAAAAACCATCTTATTCATATAACTCGTAAATGGATATATCATAAGTTCTATAAAACCTTTGACGTAAGACTAATGGAAATTTCATTGAAATAAAAAACTAATCATGGATATTTAGAGTGAAAAAATAATATAAATAAAATAGTTAGAAATCATTGTTTCGTATATATATTAACATTAATATTCATAAATGAACTATTTTGTATGTTGTTATACAAACTGATAGGTGGAAAAAAAATGCTTGGTCCGATACGGGAAAACCACACCAGTATCTTAAACATTTCTTGCACAGTATCGACTTTTTTGGTATTTAGTTTTGCTATTCCCATACCGACCGAAATGAACCGATATGAGTTAGGTCCAGTTCGATGTTAATTTCGGAAAGCTTTTCCACACCCCTAATTAATACATTGGATTTTTTATGATGGTGATGAGTTTAATATAAAAGGATAAAAAAAATATGAGAGAAAAGATAATGAAATTATAAAATATTATGATTATTTTAATATAAAATTATTTTCAAATAATAAAATAAAATAAAATATTGTAATATTTAGGATATTATTCAAAATAATAAATATTATAAAAAAAATTATGAAATAAAAAATAATGAGACAGGTGGAATAATAGTTCAAGACTAGAAAGACGTCCAAACGCGAACTAGACCTTGAATAGGATCATTCCTTATGATGACACTAGTAGACTAATTCTTGACTACGAAACCACAAAAGTCAAATTTACAATGATGATGAACAGATCATAACTTGTTACTTGGACCACCCAAATATCAATTACAATCAGCCAAAGGAAACAGAGATATCAGATTATCTTATCCGTGCCTCATCTGATATCTCTATCTTATTATTCATACTCGGGAAAAACACAGTGATGTAGCTCAATATTCATAACAGGGAAAGCAAAGAATGACAAGTCTTGACAAAAGCATATACAAGCAAAATACGGACTAACCAATAATCACTACGAATGAAATGAATATTACAAGCAAAAGCAGGCACGAGATCATTCATACAATTAAAGGCGACCGTTTTACGGTCAAAAACACCAAGCAAATGCACTTATTTCAGGTTATTTTCGGGTGTCTTCCACGCAAAAGAATCTGCGAAAACAAATGTGGTTAGACTGCGGGGCGACGAGGATGGAGAAGAATGCATGTACTCCGGCCGGCCACAATTCCAAAAGCTGGTTCTGTCATCGAGACTCAGGCAGTTAGCTGCGACATCACGCAGGTGGATCAAAGGCGAATGAAAAACGTGAGTGCTGATAGATTATCATCTAGCATCATCTGTTCGTGTCATCAAGCTCGTGTTGTTCCCTGCGGGTTTCTTTGGAGGAGATCCTCTTTGGAGCATTATTTGCAGGTCTTGGACAACTTCGGACATCAGAGGCCTGAACTCTGGCTCCGACTGCGAAAACATATTTCAGTCAGCTCAAAGCAAATGTGTACTATGCGTAAATTTGAATATTCATCATGATCTATAAGGTAGTTATATCACTGACAATAAACTCAATAACAGGAAGTTTGAAAGGTCTAAGCGGTCCGACAAAAGAAACGATGAGTATAATTTGGCAGTTGCAGCAAGCAAGATGGGACTCACGAGTAAGAAACGAAATAGTGCAAGCAAGCAAGAGCAGACATGCTCACCTGCACACATCGGGAAATGATGTCGGCATAATTTGATAAGGACTTAGTTGGATATTCCCCATCAAGAGATGGGTCGACCATCCCCGTTAAGGCCTCGATATCATGAAGCTGAGGAATTGCCCATCGCACAAGAATCTGCTCACCTCGAACTCTTGCACTGTGTGGAAATGAACATCAAAAATCAAATATGATTACTTGCCAATGGATTATTAAGGGGAAGGAATTGTAGCTGCAGATGGCATGATAATGCTTACTTGTCGTATGCCATGCGACCTGTTAACAGCTCCAACATTACCACACCGAAGCTGAAAACGTCGCTCACATGTGTATATATTCCCGACTCATATTCAGGAGCACCATAGCCATAAGTTGACTGGAGTTGCCCAGATAACTGAAAATGAAGAGTCACATTTAGCAACAGAAGTTCTACAATTTAATATTTAGGGCAAAAAAAAAACACTCACTAGATTCACCAAGGTATACTGCCAATATTCACATAATCTATGGGCTCAGAACATATCTTCATTGGCTCAACGTACCTGACTTACTAGCCCAGATGCTATCAATGGCGCCAAACCACAGTCAGAGACACGCACATTGAGTTCATCATCAAGGAGAATATTGGTTGCCTTGAAATTCCTGTGCATCACAGGTGGCTCACAGACCTCATGCAGATACCTGTGTCACATGAAAACAAAACATGGGACAACATCAGCAGATAATCCTATGTCGAAAAATGGAAACTTTACCGCTTCTTTTCTCCTTGTTCTGAGATATCACAACTGAATGTAGAAAATCACTGGCTTCCTCGCTCTTCTCAAATAACACTACTGTTTTCCCGCTCTTCTTCATCATGCTCATTTGTATCATCGTGTTTCACAGTATATATAGTACATTAAGAATTCGCGCATCTAAATTTCACCATAGATCCTAGCTTGCTTAACAATGAATCATGGCCGAAAGTACTATACCAGCTATTTCTCCCAGCGAGAAAGGAACTTACTCTAGGGCCCTTGCAGCGCCAAGTGTGATCTGCATGCGGGTATTCCATGAAAGTTTTTTCTTATAGCCATCTTCTGAGTGTAGCGCATCCTGTAATGATCCATTGCTGCAGTACTCATAGATCAGAAGCCTCTGACTATGCTCTGAACAGTGACCCACCAGATCAAGAATATTAGCATGCCGAAGCCTGTCAACACTGCTCACAAGATCAATGAAATCATGCTCCTTCAAACGACTGGTGACACTTTTGTCAAGTTTCTTGACAGCCAACAACTGCAAAGCATCCACAGAGATCACGAGTTTTTAACAAGGACAATGGGAAACAAATAAAAGATTGACGAGCGATGGGCTCAGGTTCGCTGATCTAGACAATACCTTTCCATCTGGGAGTTCTGCTCGATAAACACTTCCAAACATGCCACTTGCAATGAGATTATCTTGTGAAAAACTGTTGGTGTATTCTTGAAGTGATGCAACAGAGAACGACCTGACAGATGTTGAAGGAATCGGGGTTCTTGTTACAGGATGCTCCGTGGCATCATCGCTCAAGGACTTGGGCATAACGATGACCTTCTCAGGAAAGTGAAGCGGCAGGGGTGGTGGTGGAGGAGGAGGCATCATGCTACTAATGTCACTCATACTTATATCACTATCCTGCTTCAGCAATGGCCCCTTTCTTTGTGCGTAGGGATCTCGCTGATTTCTAGACTCAGAAATTGCAGCAACTGTCTTAATTTCTGGAAGCACCTTATGTTTTGGGCCGAGCATAGAATTTTTTGGAGCTGAAAAAACAAAGGTTAAACATATTTGTGAACATACATTACTTACTAGAACAATAACACGAGGTAAGATGCCTACTAACTTACCTTTGTCTGCTTGATTACCCTCATTGCCCAGTTGCATACCAGCGACATTGATTGGAAGGTTCTCAGGAGAACCTATATACGGTTCAACTTCTTCCCTTTTGGAATATCTGTAAAGCTCTCGGCTTCTTCTCAAACATATCGGCGTACATAGAAGAAGTGCCAAAATGAGAATAATAAATCCTATCACGGAGAGGATAGCTATCAACACGATCTTCCTAGCATTATATTTCTTTTTCCCAGTTCCAGATTCAGGCTCCTGTGCACTAGGTCCTGTAGCAGCATGTTTACCCGGCACCGTTCCAGAGGAAGGTGTCCCAGGCGGCGGCAGCGGAGGTGGAGCTTCTGATGCTTGTGGAGGCGTTGGAGACGTCGGGGAGGGTAGGGGAGAGACAGAAGTATTAAAAGGATTGCCTTCCTTCCTGCATTTTCGAGATTCTTATCATGCAAGGCATATCTAAACGTATAACTAAGCTTTCATTCATTTACTTGTTTTATTAGGTTCATATTAAGTTGTATCGCATTTTTAAATTCCCATAGGCCTAAGTTTTATTCTTGAAGAATTGACTAGCAGAGAATTTTGAAGTTTTATGCATGTACAGGGAGAAAATATAATAGCTGAAAGGTTCTTACTGAAAGTTTTTAATACTGAGCATCTTCGCCGGAATGGGTCCTGAAAACTGATTGTATCTCACGTCCCTGTTTCAAATAACATAATGTTATCCGCGAGATACATACGCTAAAATAAAAGAAGCTGGCATAGGCTCAAAAACTAAAAGGCCAAATGCGTGGAACAAAATGAAAGGATGGGTATCAGGACATTACAGATCTACCAGAGGAAGGTCTTGTAGAACATCAAGGATCCCAGAAAGATCATTGTACTGGAGGTGACTGCAACATCACACATTAACATCAACATATAGAATCGACCATTTAACATCAACATATAGAACAATACTTAGAAAACCTAAAAAAACGAAAACCAATTTTCTCAGATGATGCTCACAGGCTGGCAAGAGCAGAAAGATCTGCCATGGAAACCGGCAGTTGTCCACTCAAACTATTGTTGGCGAGATCCCTATACACGAGACAAATCCATGTTCAGAATAATTCAAGTTAAGTAGGGTAGTAATCATGTGTAATCAAACCGAAACCTACATGTTGGCCAAACTGGAAAGAGACTGTAAGGCATCTGGTATTTCTCCGGTCAAATGATTGTTATTTAGTTTCCTACATGACAAAGATCAAGGAGTTTAGCAAACAGAAAATACTGAACAAGGAACATAACCACAGGGTAACTGAGCTTACAAGCCACTAAGTTGCGGTGGCGAGGATATCGAACTTGGGATGCTTCCAGTTAAATTATTATCTGAAAGAAAACTGCAATAAGTAAAGGCAACTCAGTTTGAAGTATAAGGGAGTATTTGGATCAAAAACAAGCAGTAAAAGTTTCTTGATAAAATACAAGCTCTGCAAGGTAGAAGGCAAACTGGATGGAACACTTCCACCAATGTTGTTGTTGCTAAAATCACTGTGGAATAAAGAAAAAAAGTCAGAAACATAATGCAAAGACAGAACGAAAATGAACCAAACACTGGACCGCATGCTATACACCATGACACCATGAAAGACTTGAGTGTGCGCCAATTTCAAAAATTCAAGGACCAACATATAAAAGCGTATAACTCGGATTCCAACAAGAGCGTCAAACAGGAATATAGGAAGGAACCAAATAGCAACAAGCATAATAGCTTTTCACAGAAGTGCCGTCACATGTACGATGAACAAGAACTAGGGATCAGCTGCTTACATTGTTTGGATGGATGTAAATGATCCCAAGCTGTCACCTAGTTCACCTCCCAAATTGGCACCAACAAGTGTTCTACAAGAAAGCAATTCCTATATCAATAGCATATACATATGAGGAAAAGAATTACCGTCACCGCAACACCAGCTTCGAGATCATACATTGAAATAATATTAGAATTTACACAGGCTACTCCTTGCCAGTTATCCAAGCATGGGTCTCCACCGATTGGAACCCACCCAGGAAGAGCGGGAGAACCAAGTGCCGTGTACAAACCACTGATTGCAGCAACTGCATCAAGCAACAATAAGAAGACAGTCAGCTCATCAAGACACCTTCATCCAAACTTTCAATCTTGCTTTTAGTCATTGACATCATTTATGATCAAGAGATCATAACAAAACTAAGTAAAGACAATAACCCAAATTCAACACCTATGTTTAAATCAACATTAAACCCAGAAGCAAAAGCTGAACTACTCCGCCTGAAAATGTGATAACACAGTCTACACGAAAGCACACTACATTGGACAAGTTCGGCATTTACCATCACTTGGGTCCGTATATCCATGACATAAACACCCTAGGCACAACAATGCAATGGCCACCAAGAAATGGTGATAAATCTCAACAACCAGGCTGCCACGACCAGATCTCTTCCTCCCCATTCATCCAACAGCCACCTCGACCGTCAATTCCCCGCAACCCTTCTTCGATTTCACCCGAATTCTCCAAGGTTCCTGCACATAATCTCAAGCTTCACTTCACAATGACCTGCAAACAAGTACACAATCAAGCAATCAACACAAAACCCACAAACCAAAACAATCAAAAATCACCAAAATCACTCAAATCAAACACCTTCAAACCCCAAAATCGACTCAAACCTAATCAAACCTTCAGAGCACCCACAATCTCAAGAACCCGAATGCCACTAAAAAACCAACTTCGACCCAGTTGAATTCTCCACTCCAATCGAAATGGGCCAGTTCTTGATCCAAAACCCCACAAACCATCAACCCCACTTCAACCCTGATTTTGATTCGTGCAAAATCAACACTTTCTCAGATGTCTACTCAACCAATCAACACTCTCTCTTAGCGGAGAAGGAACAGAGAAAAGAAAACCCAGAGAGATTCCAAAATGAAAAGACATAGAAAAAGTGGAAGCTAAAGCAGAGTACATGTGATAAGGGTAGAAAAAGAGGAGTAACCTTGAAAGAAAAGCGAAATGCAGTAGAAAGTATGAGACAGAACGAGAGAGAGCAAATTTGGGTTTGCTCTTCGCTGTGAAACTGTGGTGAAAGAGTAGTTTTTTCATGTGTGTGTGTGATTCAGTGCTTGCAGCAGCAATTTCTGGTTTTGTGTTTTGTTTTCTTTGTTTTTGTTTTGTTGTTTTGATTTGCAACGAGGAGAAAAAGAGAAAGAGGAAGCGAAGCAGTGAACGCAAGTGTGTACGACAGAGTGAGTCAGTGCATATCATCAAAGCGATGTTCTGGTCTCAGTCTGATCTCTGAAGAAAAAGAGAGGAGTATTGATGAGGACGCGCATGGTTGTTACGCAGCATTGGGGAATTTCATTTTTATTCTGTAAAGTGTGAATAAAATGTTTCAAAGGACGCCATTGATTTGGTTTATTTTGGCTTGATGACTGTAATTATCTTTGTTGGTTTGGTTTGTTTCAGAATTATCATAAATATTATTTCCTTTGCCCATAATTTTTATAATAATTATTTTATATACATAAATTTAGATTATTATTTTTTTCGAATTTTAATTTCAATCACACAAAATTTCTCTTTATACCCATTTCAATTTGTAACCACATATTATCTCACTCTCATAATAAACGTAACATAGACATATATAAGCAATAAAGTTATTCATGATACAAATCGTTCGCGTGACGATTCAATATTATTTTATACAAAATTATCGTGAAACACTAATGATAATTTAAGTTATATATTTGAATTTCGAGTCACTAATCGTAATTTTCTTATGTCGTTGGATCGAATAACGAAACTGCTTAAAATATATGTTGAATAATAAAATGATGATGCAAAGTTGTATTTTTTGTGGGACGGAGAGAATAATATTTTTCAAATATAAAAACATTACAAAAAATTTGGGATGAATCAAAATGACAAAACGATGTAAAACTTTTAGCACAAAGGGAGTACCTCCATATCAAAATGATTGCATCGTTTTGTCACATCGAAATGTCTCATAATGTTTGTAATATTTTCTTATTAAGTAATATTTTTCAAATATAAAAAAATTACAAAAAATTTGGGACGAATCAAAATGATAAAACGATGTAAAAATTTTAGCACAAAGGGAGTACCTCCATATCAAAATGATTGCATCGTTTTGTCACATCGAAATGTCTCATAATGTTTGTAATATTTTCTTATTAAGTAATATTTTTCAAATATAAAAAAATTACAAAAAATTTGGGACGAATCAAAATGATAAAACGATGTAAAAATTTTAGCACAAAGGGAGTACCTCCATATCAAAATGATTGCATCGTTTTGTCACATCGAAATGTCTCATAATGTCTGTAATATTTTCTTATTAAGTAAAGTTAAGTTATAAAAATTACTTCCTTCGTTACATAATAAATATAACACTTGCGTTTTTTAGATGTCCTACAATAATTATAGCAGACTCCATTCGTCCCATAAAGAATACAACTGATTGACTTGACACGCGTGTCGATGCAAAATTAACACGCATCCAACTACGATCAAACGTAATTCTTTTAATAAATTTATCATGAAACATCAATGGTTGTGTATGTTACGTATTTCAATCTAATACATGTTGAGGGACGATCATACGTGATTTGATATGAAAACGAGACTTGTATTCATACGTATAGAATAGTACAAAATACATATATGTTGCATCTTATTTGATAGGACGGAGGAAGTATCTTGTTTGAAAAATTTTTGTCTAAAAAAAATTAAAATCAATCAAACTCAGGTATAATATATCCATTATTTTCTCTCATAACTAATACAGTAAATCTCACTATCATCAAAAAAATACTCCATTCATCCCATTCAAATTACAGTTGTTTGATGCGATATGATAATTTTTGTGTGTGTTGAATTAATAAAGAATGATAACTTTGTCTTTATAAATATGTAAGATAAAGGAGTGAGGAAAAAAAGAAAAAGAAATGATGATGGGTGAGTTGATCTGATATAAAATAAGGATATTTTGATATTTTTGTGTGAAAAAAAATTATTAAATATGAAAATGTTTCAATTTAAATGGGACGAAAGGAGTATTCTTTCTTCATCAAATTCCACAAAAATTTAACACACATTAAATGTTATGCCGGTCAATTTATGCCATTTATTATGGAACAGAGGAAATATAATAATATTCATACTTTATGTCACACCCTATGAACCCATTATCTTTTTTCTCACACATTGATATTCCCTCAGTTCTATAATTCTTATAAGAGTTATTATTTTGGATCGTCCCACAAATCTTACAATAATTTATTTTATTTCTTTATTTGTACATTAAAATCACAATATCCCACTACATTTTGCTATCTCCTCTCTCAAAAGTAATCAAAATATATTAAATTCAGCACTCATAAAAAATGGATCAAGATCAAACGGTTATAAGATATATATGACAGAGAGGGTAAAATATCACATATTCAACACACCTGTAAATATTTAGGCAAGGTCAAAATATTGTACTTCTTCCGTTTCATAATATAAATAACACTTGTCTATTTGGGTCATTCTTAAATATATACAATATATTATATTTAGTAATCTTTTCATATAAAAAATATCAAAATAAACACCCCTACAGTAAACCTGACTATCATTAAAAAAAATTCCACAAAAATTCAATAAACACATAAATTCATATATCGAATTAATACGTTGTCTATATCATCAAAGGGAGAAAGTAATAATTTTGGGATGATGAACATGCTCGATTTCACACCTTAGTCCCGACAAGCAGCCTACAGTTTGTGTCATTGTATAGAAGACAGGATAGACATTCAATTACATGTTGGCACTTGGCATATCAAGCTTAAAGAGAAAGTTCAATGGTTCAGATCACACTGATCATATATATGTATATAAAAACACATCAGCATTATAAATATCAATCTACTTTATACAGTCAAATTATATACAATAAAGAACAGCAGTAAAAATTGTTTATGGATAATCAAATACACAAATATTTACTGTTTTTAAAATTCAAAACAATAAAAAAAAAAAAAAAAAAACCTGTACATGGTTAGCTAGTTAGGGTTTTTTCTTGTTTTGTGTTTTCCTTTGACCAAAAGGTGGATATTTACGTGAAGCAACAACTGATGTACTTTTATATAGCAATCAGCTAAGCTACATCAGCACGCATGACGTAGTCAAAACCCATAAATTTTCCAATTTGTTCTCAGAAAAGGACTCTCCCTTTGCTTGTTCTCTCGATCTTTCGAGTTTTATTAAGAAGCAAAATGGAAAAAGCAAAGTCTAAATGAACGAGCGAAAGTGAAGTTGCATGCATAATTAAGGTTAGTCATTATTTAAGTCCCTATCCAATCCATGTGTTGACTGTTTTACCATTCGATAAATTCTTCGATGCAATATTCTAACCGACCAGGTATCACTTCATTGAACCCGTTATTATAAGATTTTTTACTCTAATGTTTAACGATGTTATCAATCAGATTGAAAGAAAAGTACAAAAATCTATTGACAATGATACTTTGTTGATAGTGATAGAACGGATACTTTGTGTTACGAGGTTTTGCCTAAAATCACGGAAAGTTCCACTTGCCAACTGTAATCTTTTTTCTTTTTCTTTTCTTTTTCGAAAAAGGGAAATTGGGCTTTTTTTTTTTTTTTTTGAAAGTAGGAAATGGACTTTGATATATCATTGTACTACTATCAAGCAATGGACCGTTGGTATGAAAAATTAGACAAATAATATGTTTTTAGATTCAAATTTGATAATTGATATTTTCAAGATTCTTTTTTATTATCCAAGATAATATTACAAGAAAAAGACAGATGAAATGAATGTTTTGGATATATCAATTTTCGACTTGAAAATAATTATCCTCTCAGATAGATTACGAATTTTATAGGTTTTTTTTTATAAAACAAGATTAATTTAATATCATTGTTATTTACAAGGAAAAAAGAAGTTGGAGAAATGCTAGTTATAATACTCAGTTTATTCCCCAATAGTTAGATTTAAAAGACGAATGACTAGTTTAATGTAAAATTTTTTCAGATCATTGGTAGAATTTGAAAACGTTTGCCAACTGTGACACTAGCATTTTATTCAAAATATCCAGTGAACATGCCTAAACTTTATAGTGTGAACATAAATTCACCAAGCACTTGAAAGATTCTATGGGTCCACTAACGTGCAAATTATGTCGATGCCTCTCATATGTTCACACCATGGGATAAGGGCCAATGCTCCATAAATATCTGACTCGCTGGTTGTATAGTTCTC
Organism: Drosera capensis; assembly: GCA_001925005.1. Classification (NCBI taxonomy): domain Eukaryota; kingdom Viridiplantae; phylum Streptophyta; class Magnoliopsida; order Caryophyllales; family Droseraceae; genus Drosera; species Drosera capensis. The sequence goes on from LIEC01011308.1 coordinate 51,482, forward strand.
GGTAACTAACTAGCTATTCGTTGTGTTCCTGTCGCTGAACCGGTTATAATGATAAATGATACTCCAACTAATTTGTATATGGGTTTTGTGTTTATGCTGCAGACAAAAATTAATATATTGTTATAAAGAAACAACAATCATGTATTTTCAAAAATTCAATATTTTAAATTTAAAAACAAAATCCAAAAATCTTTTTAAAAATATAAAATATAATATAAATAATATTATCAATCAGAAAGATTTAATAACGGAACTCTTCCCTTCAGACTTTGGGTACATAAAAGTAATTAATTGAATGTCGTTTGCAGTAAAATCTTTTTTTCTTTTGTTGTTTGTACAATTCATAAATTCTGATCCCTAATCTCATGGATCTACTGCTTGGAATTGATTAGAGCAACTCACCAATAGAACACCGACAAATCAGTTAAACATGACGCTAATTAGTTTCAACTACTTATCGTCCTTTAGTCTACCAATAAATTTGATCGATGTTATAATTATATATTAATGAATCTTTTATCATTAGTTTAAACAATGTATAGAACGGGCAAACAAAGTGTTCCGGGCGGAATCTGTCTCTTTACATCCCGAGCGCAATCAAACCAGATGGAGAACAATCTCTTTTTAGAGACATAGCCGCAGAAACCACCCACACTGTCACCAAAGTGCACCACATAAAGAGAAACCTGTGCCCACTCAAATGCCTCAAACCCTTGTCTCCCCAAAACCAAGAGACAAAGAGAAACCCATCATCTTCATATCACAATCCATCTTCATCACCTTTCTCAACTTTATGGCATCATAAATATGTGATTTCAGATAGTGTAGGCTGATAACATACGAGAAACGAACAATTCTCTCGAGACAACAATCAACGACAACCAAACCCAATGGGTTGCTGTGTTAGCACCAAAGAGAAACGTAACAACCCTGTTGTTTCTGATCATCCTCATGTCACAAACACACCTCTTTCGCCACCAACGATACCGGTGCAGGTGCCGGAGGAGACGGTGAAAGAAGTGGTGTTATCAGAGATACCAATTACAACCCCACCTATCAAGCAGCCACATTCAGTTACAAGATCAGTTGGACGCAAGACGCAGATGAAAACCCCGCAAGACCGAGATCATGGCCCCAACGGCCCTTTGATAGACGAGTCTGTTGATGGCAGTGAGTTCAACTTCATATCTACGCTGACAACGACGACAACCACTAGAAATCCGATAGTTCGAAGAAGGGACGAAGAGAGAAAGGAGGTTGTCCTCGAGGGGATGCAGAGCCGTGTGGTTCCAGCGGTCAAAAGGGTATACTCAGGTGATGTTCGTGGTGCCAATGGTGCTGCGACAAGGGCGACAGCGAGGAGGCCAATGCCGGTGCAGGAGGGAAGAATTGATCACGGTGGTCGGGCACGGCAGGTGACCGGAGAGGTTGGCAAGGAGAGCCTGAAAAGGACAAGGTGGGAAGGGAAGAGGATGAATTCAGAGATGACAAGTGCTGTTGGTATGAGGAAACGAGTGCCGGTGGTGGGACAGTCACGGGATGTGGCGGTGGGCATTAGTGGCAGTGGTGCGGCGAGGGGGCGGGATGGTGACGGTATGGTGCCGGAGATGGAGACGGAGTCGTTTGAGAACCCGCTGGTTTCTTTGGAATGCTTCATATTTCTATGAAGAGAAAGAATAAGAAGGGTGACAAATGAACTTGATGTACTAGAGGCCAAGGGAGTTTTTCTGAGTTGATTTGGTTAATAATAGAAGGTTGATGAAGAACACTATCAGTTACTGAATTATGCAATGGAGTAAACAATCTTATGATTACCATCAAATCCTAGAGAAGAGTTTAAATCGTGTCAAATAGACACTATGCGTGTTGGATTTGTTTGGAGGCGAATGCTAATAGAAATTATATTGGTTCTGAGGCTGAAGCACGATACAAGAAGAAGATCACTGGGGTTTACAGAAAAAATTTATCATGTAACAAGAATCATCTTGCATTTCAGCGCAGGATTTTGACCCACAGCAAATACCATCAGAAAACATTCCACCCTACTAGCGAGAAAAATCCATGCGCTGCAACGGGTTCATGTCAAGTGCCATACGTGATGAGAAATGGTGAATGTTTTACCAGCAAATGCTAATCTGTTTAGCCACCAGAATTTGCATCCATCATACAGGACGTACTAAGGCATCTGTAATTGAGCGAGTGTAAAGCTACTCTTACGACCACAATGAATGAATACGATCTGGAATGGGAGCTTATCTCTGATGTTTTATTTATCTGCATCTCCTCGCCCAATCAACTGCAGCACCATAGAGGCGATATTTGAGTATCTTCCTGTTGATTAACAATTGGAAGTACCTGGGCAGACTCCGCACAGGGGATGTCGCGGATTCTTTTTACAGAAGAAATTGGAATGCCGATCACATTGCCGAACATAGTCCCGTCAGATTTTAGGTAAAGCGGGACGACGAGGAAGAGGTGGAGGAACCGGGTGCGCTATGAAGATAGGAACCATTTCACCAGGCATCAGGACTGAAACATCAGAAGCTGAGACCATCATCTGCACAACGAAGCCAAAATAGTTGGAATCAAACAGAATGCGGAAAACTGCTACATCGTAGTTAGGGGTGATTATAAACATAAGGGTAAGGCTAGGGGCATGAGCAAACAATATCAAATCCAAAATATTAAGATAAAGTATATATTTCAGATCAAGTTAGAGATAGAATGAGTTTTTTTGACATGATATCAGAAAATAAGTCACGGAACAGTTACAAATATGATTAGCATTGCTGAACTACAAATTGTAATTCAACCTCACATTGCGTGCATATGCTGGTTGATTCAAGTGTCATTGTCGTGTACCTCTTTTTTGTCATGAATGTAAAGTTCCTACACTTAATAGTATGAACTATCTAACAAGAAAGCACATTGTTGTGTTTGTGATCAGTTGAATCATGCCCTACCACAATTCTTCGAAAGCAAGGGGACCCTTAAAATTATTTTGCATCATATATAAAACACATCACCCTATGAATCTCTAGATGATGACTGTTAACAGGAAATTGTTTAAATGATAACAATAGGGGACCATAAGTCCTATTTGGATCGAGGTTGCGTCTAAGGCAACCTATGTGCATTTACTAACATGGCAATCAAGACATAGTCATACTATTCATCTTTCATGGTTTGAAGGAAGAACAGTAGTTTGCAGAATAAGGACAAGAGGCATGAAGAAAAAGCCAGAATTGATATATTTTCTGTCCAGCATTTACTATCCTCACTCCAAGATGAATGTGTGTCCTCACATTCATCGATTGGAACGAATGTTGAAGAACGTTCTAACCGAACATATAAAATCCCTCCGAGCTCGTTAAACTCACATCCAGTTCAGGACTCAACTTCCATGTTGGATATCCATGTTTCATAGTTATGAATACAATTATAAAACAATACAACAACATCCCAGTTAATCCGGTCATGACAGTACCATAGGGTGAATACAACTATGCAAACAAGAAATAATTAACGGATGGCAAGTAATTCTCCGTTCAATCAAGCAATTGTGCACAAATTAATGGAAACAATGCCCACATAGTGTACAGCATGATACCTGCACAGTTACACCTTGCTGTGGCACCCCGCGAGCCACAGACGTAGAAACAAAGAAAAAGAAACCAAAGCAGACATTGCCAAAAGCACGTATGAACGAATGAAATAAAAGGAAAGTGATGCATGATAGTATACACAAGAAAGTCATGGCATGAAAGAATAAAGTTAACATTGCACGATCATGCATAAGAAACAATAACAATCCCACAACAGATCAACAGCTGCTATAACAACAAACCACCTGGCCTTTATTCCGTTACCTGGGGTTAGGTACATGGATATGACAAAATCATAAAAGATGATTTTATAAGAACAAATCGATCCATTGGTGAGGGGAGCTTACTTGAGGAGATGGGTACTCAAGTTTTCGATTAAATGCCAATCCCCCGTCGTCGTGATGGACGGGGAACTGGCCACTTGATCTACTCCGGAAAATTTTCTCGACGACCGCCATGACTAAAAACATAGAGATGAGGATGGCAGTGGCGACGAACCCGAAAGATACAGCATTGACTGCATCACCAAAATACTGCGGATTCGAAGAACCGCCAGCTCCCGTTTCTTGTTTTATCGCGATGGGTGCTGCAGCTGGTGATAGTATCATCATTCACCTACATCAATGAACAAGAACAATATTCTCTCATGTCTAAACTAGAGGGTCGAGATGGAACCTAGAGAAGATCATGATGCAAATCAAGGATTCAATGAGAGTTTCAATGGATACAAGAAATATATTTTTGGAGTTTGTTTTTGTGAGGACAAAGAGAGCACAAGTGTGGGAAGAAAGAGAGGGGACAGGTGCTTTTTAAGTTGAAAATGAAGATTATGACATGAAAAAAATAAAGGTATCAAAGAAGAAAAATTAAAGAGTTTGTACCAGAAGGTAGTATACCAGACTAGAATTGACAGGTTAGAGTTAGACGATAGTTTAAGAGGTCGTGCTCATTTTGGGTTCAACTTCGAGGTAATCAGATAGAAATCATCCCGATCATGGTATATCAATCTAAAGAGTCAATGACTCGACATTATGTCAAAACTCTTATTCAGGGGTTAAGGATAGCAACGATCCCAATACTGGATGCATAATTTGAAGCTTGTATCTTTTCGACTCACAATTCAGCTAGAATGAGCAGAGTAAGATACATAAATATTGGTCTAACAAAAACGGACGCTAAAACGGGGAGCTTTCCCACCCCCACTTGGCAGCGTCCCAACCCTTCAATGAAGAGATCGGGGGATAAAATCCTGATAGTATTCAACCCCCAAAGTGGGAATCCGACAAGGCCTTCGGGTCTCGCTTCACATGGTCCTCCGAAGGATCGGCACTTGATTGATCAAAGCTTAATCCTCGAATTAGTCTTTTAAAATAAAAGCACTTGGCCTTCACTCGTCAACTAGAATGAATTGTCTTCACTTGGATGATCTTTTTAAGTATCTTGGATTGGAATACATTGAGGGTGCACTAGAGTCTATTTATAGGTGAGAGTCATCCCCTAGGTTCACTCTTCCTTTTCTAAAGAGTTACTTACATATTCCCAAGAGACTCTTTCGTCTTTCAAAAAACAATAATTTCATGAAAAGATAAGTAGGTTCATGAATCCATGATCTTTTTCATTTATAATGAGTGAGATTCCAATGGGAATTAAACCAAGCAATACCTGGATAATTTTGCGCGGCCAGGACATGGTACTAGCAGCGATTGGAATACACCCTGGACTTCTATTTGTCAAGTGATTTTTGTCGCCGTTGCAGTACAACGCATCCAACACAAAGCTATTGAAGCTGCATGATCAGAACGATGAATACACAAAATGATCATCTGTAAAAACAATATGACGATGACGGAATTGCGTTTTCTAAATTCCGAAGGAAAAGCTATAGGATTTTAAACTTCAATTGCAAGTAAACAGAAGCACTACAATCCAGCATAAGATTAACGACCGAGGATGCTTCGAAGTGACTCACCAAACTTACAAAACCGTCGGATGGTCAAACCGTAGAATCATCAACAAAAACATCCCAGTCAACCCAATGTAACTACCTTATTAACAACAAAAAGACTCTTTCATAGGATCCATGCACATCAAAATGTTGAATAGCACATTACTTATCATTTGCAAGAGCAGTTTTTTTTTGTTTTTTTTTTGCTACCGAGTACTACTACCTCCGTCCCATAATAACACAACGGTTGGCTTTCCACGAGAATTTATATATGTTGATTTTTGTAAAGAAAGACTAATCTATCCATTTGGTTGTGTGAGAGTAAGGAGAAAGAAAACAAATGGGAGAAGATATGATAGTGATTTGAGTTGATGTGATATAAAATAAAAAATATAATTATTTTAATAATTATGAAAAAAAAAATTTACAATCATCATGGCATATCCAAAAAAATTATGTATTTGCCCAGTTGCATCACTAATATAGCCCTGACCACTTACTAGTGTGATCACGATTGCGTAGCGGCGAAAATGCTCACACAGTTTTGTCGTTCCGTAGGATGAAATAGTAGCAAGACTTTGGTCAGTGAACGATAAGAACAATGAAACAAGCAGCTAAATGACGTCGACTGAAGTGCTAGGGGATGACATTAAGGTGCACTGTTCAGAAAACAGGTTCAGGATATCAGCCTAAACGACAAAAGGACACGAACAACTATTGTTGTCATTGCTTCCTGGAAATGGCCCGAACCAGCGCCAAAGAACCTCCCAACGCTTAAAATCATGTAACACCCGGCAATATGACTCTTATCTCTATCAGTCAGAATCCAAGAAACAAAGATAGGTATATGCTAAATATCGCAATAGCAAAAATTCCAATGCTGTTTCACAAGCCAATGGAACATGACAGCATAAGGGAACAAACTTCTGCTACATGATGCTTTCTCTAAAGAACGTTTGCTATCATGAAACTCACGGCGAGGATTTAGATTCTGGCCTGTCTTCGGTGAACCGTGGGAGCTGAACAAGTGAATTCACTCGTGTTATTCCTTCCAACCCCGACCAGTCCTGTTCTTCAGCTGCTACAGCTTTTCCCTTTCCCTCGACTTCCTCTGATAGGACTCTGAGTTGGTCGTCCCCATCGGAAGATCTGACAGTGGCGTTTCTGAGCAATATAGGTTCTGGTCCGTCTTCCGGATCTGGTGGTGCTCCAGAGTGTCTACTCTGGATCGTTGCTGAATCGATATCGGATTCGGAATCCATTTTCCCATCCAAGAATAAGCAGACCACAGCACAGTCATCGATCTTTGACGTTGGGTATTCTGTCTTCCATTCACGGGTTGCGGACTCGACCACTGTCCGTGCAGCTGACGATCGAGACCCGGCTGAAGATACTATTTCCACCACTTCTTCGTTGCTCAGGACATCCCATATCTAAAACCAAAACACAAAGACATTGTCAAATGCTTCAACTTAATGTTTCAGAATGAGCAATAACGCGCACAAAAACAGCACAAGAATTTACCCCATCTGAGGCCAACACGACGAACAGATCCTTCTCTGTGAGTATCCTGTGTGTAAACTCTGGCACTTAAATGACACCATATTCCTTCAAACAGAAATCTCCGAATGCTCGAGCCATAGCCAACCCGGGGGCATCATCATAAGGCAACCAAACTCTAGACACTTCAGGCTCATCTTGCAATGCGAAAACCCTACCTTTGCATCTATTTATCCGCTCAGCTTCCTCTACAGACAGAGAAGTACAATGAAAACCATTCAATGGAGTTTCAACAGAGAAATCCAAGGAAAACCCAGCAATGGGCATATATTACACTCATCTTGGATATTGGTTCGCTTACTAGGCAAATCTGGCTTCAGATCAACTGTCAACTGAGCAGCCACCAGTGAGCCATCACTTGCCTTGGATCCCATGATTGCGCGAGAATCCCCGATATTACCCAGGAAAAGATTTAACCCCTTTCATCACCAAATCGACATGAGGGAATGAACATCTAAAGTTGCAAATAGAGAAACTCAGAAGAAGAATAGGGAAAGATACGCACCTGCTTCACAACCGTGACAGCAGTGCTTCCGCTACAAAAGCAGTCTACGTTAGGATGAGATTTGAGCTCTTTGTCCATTGCCTTGAATGATTTGAGAAAAGCTTCCCTCCATGTACACAGTTTATCATCAACAAGAACATCCTTCTCCGAATCTACTGTATCTAACTTAGGTGTCGCATCACAGCAACCAGCATCCGTCTCCACGGGCTTAATCTGCTCGGAATTCAAGAAAGAAAGCAGCTTCAAAGGCAAGGAATCCCTGACTTTTCGCGCTACTAGGTGACCGTGAGGACCATGGCCATCAAATACACCGCAGAATGTCACATCTTCCGCCATGAAATCCTACACCAGAATCAACATCAATAACCAATTGAAACATCCAAGACGATCAACAAATAACCAGCTCACTCATATTAGTTAAAGATCACTTACTTCCCAAGCAATCATGGCATCCTGATTGACGCCCTTGCGACCCTGCTGAGTGAACACGCAAGACGTTCGCCCCTTCCCATTCGCAAACACTCTATTCGGAATCGAAGACAATTGCTGTTGCAGCGTCACAGAGCGATCCACAAATCTCCTACTTCTTTTCTTTCTAATCCGACAGCAAGCCGATGATGATCTATCGTCATCTCCATCTTCGCAACTGCTACAATCTCTCGGACTACCACTGGTCGAGACACACGCCCCCATCCCGCTTCACTCCCACGAGTCAAAACATCGAATACAACCACAACATAAAATTCTCTCTTGTAGAAGAAACAAATGGGTGGATTCTTCCAATTCTTCGTCAACAATGTGAATCAATTGAAAATTACGTGAAGCGATAACTACACCAGCTGGGCATTACAACCAAGTTGATAAATTGTCAATGATCTGGTAAACCACCTCAATCAAGTAAAGTAACAACACAAGTTGATTCGCCACTTGAACACATAAAGTGTCATGATCATGTAGACCCACATGGTAAAATCGCTATCTTTCATCTGTTGACGCTAATCAAATCGCAGGGAAAAAAAATTCGAACCCAAATTCACCTAATCAAATCATCAAAGAACAAATCAAGAATACATCATGATAAACAATGAAATTTAGACACCCACAGATACCTAATCAAAAAAACCTTTTTTCATTCGATTGTAAGGAATCAATTGACCTGGCAATGGATAAACCCTAATCATTTTCAACGAAATCATCCACAGAAGACTAACCAAAACATAAGAAATTATACAAAAGTGGGAACTTTCGGCCACTTTGAGTACGAAAAGAATAATTGGTCAACGCACCAACTGGATTCCACCCCAAAAAAACCCCCAAAAATTCCAAAATAAATAAATCAAACGAGCGGGTGAAAGTTGCAGAGATTGGTGAGAACCACCTCATGGCCAAATTTTCGAAATCGAATTTCTGGGTTCGATTGACAGATCAAAAGGGCTCACAAATCTGCAAACTTGACTGAAAATCAAATCGATTCAATCAATGAATTGATTCGTACAAAGAAGCAAGCGCTGATTGAGAGGGAGAAATACCTTGAAATTTTTCATTTGGGGATGAACAAATGGAATGGATTCTAGCAACTGATAATTAACTGAGAGGTTGAGAAAAGAACAAGGATGATGAAGAGGGATAGTGTGGGCTAGGATAACACTTCCTCCCAACCCATATCATGGTTTTTCTCCCTTCCAATGTTACATTTATAAAATACCTCCGTCACATTTTCATCCAAAAAATGTCTCCATCTCATATTTTTTGGAATCCTTTATTTTTAAAATATTAAGAAAATTAAGTATTTCACAGGAAATGAGTTCATCGGTTTACAAACTCGACATGACAAGATTATTGGTATAAATGTCGAAAGTGTATGAAGTAAAGCTATTGTTGATTTAGTTTAGTTGTGTAGTTTGGATTGAACTCAGATTTACACTGACTGTCGAAATCCTGAATGCATAATCCGATTAGAAAGGTCGGAATTATTTTGAAAGCAGGAGTGCCGTGAATTATTCAACTTAAACTATAGGTGATTGAACGTTATCACATGACTTTTGGTTGTGTTGACTGGTGAATAAATTTTTATCATGATAATTAAAAAAATATGTTAACTTTATAAATTTTTAATATTTTTCTATTGTGTGTATGGAGAGGAAAGTGTGGGTGGATCGAATGAGAAAAAATAATGATTGAGATGATAATATGATATGAAATAGAGATATTTTAGAATTTTTAAGATTTTTTAAAGTTGTTTTTTATTAAAGTATTGTAATTTATATATATGACGTTTATTATTAACAATATGTCGTAATTTATCAGAAAAAAACAAAAAAAATATATGACTAAGTTCTAGGCTGCCATGGATACCAAAAGTGAAAAAATCGAGATGCAAAGAATATGGATCGAAAACGGAATTTGATACAAATGAAGCAAAAGGTAGTTGATTTGAAAAGCGAGCGTACGTGGATGTAAGAACAGTCAAGAAATTTCATTTTCGCTTTAGTTAAAGTGGAAAAACATATTTCCATCTTATACATTATTCTTTGAAACAAAGTTATAGACAGTTAGGCTCAGAAGAACGACATGTTAATCAAAATTGATCTCTAAATAGAAAAGAAGGAAATCAGGACCATCAGTTATCTGCTAGGCGTGGTGACATTGAATTTTGCCACTACTGAAATGATCAACGGTCCAGGTCCATTTTTAGTCAAGATATCAGCATCAGTTTAGATCATGTATAAATACTGTAGTAATGAGTGAAAAAATCTCATTATCAGTTAATCTAAATAATAATTGGATAACAGATTTTAGAATCTGTAATGTCTTCGTTCCAATATATTGGGTACTTTCATAATGTAATATGCATTTTCAAGAGTTTGTTTCATATTATGTGAAATAAAGATTTGAGTTAATCTATGTTTTTTTGTTTTTATTATTCGTTTTGATTTTTATAATTTTAAACATCAATCTCAAATATTTTAAATTGTTATAAATGTGATTTTGAATACTTCGAAATAATAGAGGTTTTTTCAAAGAATTTTGGATAATTTGATACACAATGTCGCGGTCACAAAGGATAGGGGTTGGGCGTTGGGATGGAAACAAAACAAACTGACGTGGGGTTAGTTTGCCATTTAATATATGGTCACGTTACTTGCATGTTATGTGGAGGGAACCACGTGACATGGCTTCGCACCTTCCCAATTTAATGGATTTTCCCACAATCTTTCCTAGAAAAACGTTTTATACTACGTACAATTGATTTAATGAGAACATAAAAAAAAAACTGATTGAATATGAACTACTCTAAAAGTTGCATTTTCTTCATTTAAAAATAAAGATTTAATATATTTTTTCTAATTCATGTCACTTACTCTATTTGTTGAGAACTTTCAAAATAGTGCTGATTGATAACAAAGACGAGCCAGAAAATGTTTGAAGTGTAAGCGAGTAAGAGCATGGTGTATTTCTTATAAGGGAAAAAATGATTAAATATTATTATTTTCGTTTCATAATTATTACAATATTTTTTTATTATTATATTATTCAATACGTAATTTGAGGGACTTCATTACCTAATTTAACAATGTAATTTAAATACATAATATTGAGTATTATTAATGTTTCATGATTTTTTATTTAAAGAATCACGTTTGATCTTTTCGTAACACCGGTCAAAACTTGGAATGAAATAAAATTGTTTTTCATATAAAAATCAAAATTATGATTAATGTCAATGACTTTTCATATTCTGGAAACATCTAATTAATAATCAACTTATTGTCTATTGTGTAAAAAAACATCTTACTTAATATAAATAATTAATCTATCATTTATCCATTGATCTCTCATGCTACTCTACAAATAGTTTTTGATGATTGTTATTCCCAAGCCCTAAATTTTGATTTCGGATTAGCTTAAAAATCATCCAAATTGATCCCTTTTTACTTTTTTTTTTTTTATGAAAATTTCAACTTTTAATGTATATAGCTGACGTATATATGAAATTTATCCATATCTGAGAAGTGGGTAATGATGGATGATAATAATCAATTCACACTTGTTTATCTTATTGGATAAAAAATCATGAATAAAAATCCCAATCAAAACAATACAATATATTTTTTTTTTACATAAATCAAATATAGAAGATTGGGACCAAATAAATATTGGACTCTTTTTCAGAAATCCAAGTGTAAACGACTGTCTATGTTTGGTGGTATCTACCTCCGCCCCTGATTGGTGATTTGCACTATATAATACGTGTCACCCATAAAAGCAAAAAAAGAAAATTAAAAACAGAGAACGCAATGACCACCTTGGAATGTTTTAACATTAATTTTTCTACCACATCTCTTCCGTTCGCAACAAGTCTCGGACATCCCGTTGCCAATTTCACCACCGTAGCAAATTATAACTCATACCAATAATTACACGAAATCTGTGTTACAATAATCAATATGATGACAAACTTTATGAGGTAGTAGCTAAAACAAATAGGGCCAAGAATTATCCTAAATGTTCCCGTGTTGGATCAATCGATGCATGGTCGGCTTGGTGGCCGAATCATACATGATCCGTCGCGGCCATGATGATGAATTCATTTAAACCGCTTCGCGAGAGGACGATTGTGATACTCTAATTTTCTTGTTTGTCTTTTCGGGTTTGGAACTTTATAACTTGTATTTGTCGGCAAATGTGCCTGCAGATAATGAACTTACCTTCACCTTTGGGTCTCTTTATTTGCCCATATTGTCTGGACGACTGTTCTATAAAGTCCGAATCGATGGTACATATAGATTATTGTATAAAGTTTGGATGTGGTAATAAATTAGGATATAATGCTCAAACTCGTGATCTTATGTCACGAGATGTTCTGACATTATATCAAAAAATCAAATTTATCGACAATATAAACTCATGATAGAAAATTTACTAATACCATTGCTTCCTAGCTGCTGGTGGTATTTACTAGGAGTGATATTTGGAAATTTTCAATTGTTTTCAACTAGACTGCTGCGTAGGATAACAACGTCATGATCAGATATCTAATTTGATGATATCACATAGCAAGTGGCTTGATTAACTAGAGATTCCGACCTAAATTTGACATTGATAGGGTTGGGACATACACTCACGCTAATGTAATGTGTCTAAACTTTAGTGTCCACGTCTTTAATAAAATCTACTATACGCTAATAAATTCGATAAACATGCATGGTCAGCCTTGATTTCAAGCATGCTTTGTGTTGATTAGATGTATTAATTTAACTATGTTGTCACGTTCGATAAACGATGTTCTGGAGAACACTAGTTGGTGTTGCTTTCTTTCCTGTTTTAAGTCATTTACAATACCCTTTTCGTTTCAATATGACGCAACATTTGACAAAGTATATTTTTCGATCATCACACGATGATTAAATATTATTATTTTTATAAATTTAATTATCGTGAAACATGATTGATATTTTAAATTATATATTTTAACATAGGCGAGTAAGTAATTTTCATATAATGTAAAGACACAAATTTCTTAAAACATATATTGAAAATATAAAATCAAATTATTATATTTAAATTGGGATAGTGGGAATAATGGATTAACGATTTGACTTTCAAAAAGGTAAACGTATTGCTCAAACTTTTATGAACTCTACCAATAACGAGAGTCAACACTTACCTTTGATTACCCGTAACCACTTTCAACTGTTAGCCATTGTGAATATTGAATATTGAGCAAATTATGGTCATTGCAAAGATGATTCAACCAGAGAGAAAAGGAAAAAAAAAAGCCTTTTCTTTTGATAGGTGATGTCTCTTGAATTCCTAGGTCCTCATTTACCACTTTAATATCGGAAACAGATTTCCACCAAAAAAAATCAAAAAAAAGTTTGTGTTGCAAGTGACAACGAGCTCGTTGCTTTCAATATGAAGTTTTTATTTTTTATGATATAAATTGATAAATATGTATGGTCAGATTTTATATATCAAATCTATAAGACATATATACATATAACACGTAATTATATATAATTATCAATTTATTATATTTATTTTTTAAATTATATTATTAAAAATGAAATCTATAATATTAAAACAACAAGTTGGCTGTCTCTCCCACCACAAACGATGCTCCACTAATTGTATTTTTTTCAAATTATTTTTTTATGATATAGGTCACACTTGTCATCGTTGTTATTATTCAATTCCATCTTGAGCCGATCTTAACAGTACTCGACCGTCATGGTGAACTTGAGAGGCACGCAGTGGCGAAGTGTAAGAAGGAGAAGGGCTTTTGAGCCCTGAGGTTTAAGAAAACTCGGCCCAAATGTTGTTTTGGGCCATCATATCAGTTGTGGGCCTGCACATTCGGCCTATGAGGAGGTACAAATTTTTTGTGGTTCGACGATGTTTCAAAATGATTGGCAATGCATGGACTCACATCGGACAACCCTCGTCATAACAAGATAACCAACTCAAATTTTCGCATTGGACCCTCGCGGTAACAATATAACCAGATCAATGTTAACCCCATGATGTGTTGGCCAAGATGGTCGGGAGGGCATCCATGTGAGAAGATGATGTACGTAGAACTTATTTCTATTTTTAGAAACTTTTTTTTTATGTTTTCAAATATGAAATTTATAACTGGAATAGAACGATTTATCACTATGTTAACTCTACTAACTGCAAAAGCAATGACGCAATCATCAATTCACTCTTTCATGGAGCAAATATGAGTTAATTTTCCGACATAGCAGTGCACCGAAGACAATTGGGTCTGATAATTCATTGCGTATCCTGTTGGAAAGAGATAGTTGAACTGCTAGATAATGAACACGATTCAGACACTATAAGATTCAGAAAAATTAATACTACTAAGATACTTTGGTCAACAAAATGTGCTTGATTAGGCTCCACCATGATACCACAACAACCATTGTCACTCGTCATAAGGAATCCATAGTTCTGAGAATTAAATCGTCGTTGTATCTTAACGAAATCTCTCAAATGCTCAAAAGGTATCGATTTAAGACAAAGCTGTTGTTTGATCCATATAAGAAAAGAAATGTTCAAACTAACCTAAAAAAGAGTTAAATTCAATGGTAAAAGGTGCTTTCTTCAACTAAGAGGTTGAGATAAAACTGTCTATGTTTTGTCATCCTTACATTTCACATTTGACGGAATTAAATATATCAGTTATTTTGTTTTGTTTAAAAAATTTATAAATCAACATTTTTTTATTATAAAACATCTCTAACTTTTTATCATGTTCATATTCTACATTTGATGAGATTATGTAGATCTATTATTTTGTTTTGTTTTAAAACATATAAATAAATAGTTCTTTTCTTATAAAACGCCCCTAACTTTTTGCTCGTGAGGAATCAACTCTTTGCATTATTTGACGAGCTTGTACTTGTAGGCTAGGCGATGAATGTTGAGTGCAAGATCATGAAAACAGAGCACATGCTCTCCCATGTGTGCCTCTCGCTTCTTGTGAGACCCAAAAAGGGGAATAATTCGCGCCTTTTTGATGTTTGCTCGGATGCAATTCATTGCCAACGGATCACTTTCCCGCTTTTTTTGTGGTGTATCAATAGAGTAGCCAACTAGCCACTGGAATAGGCATCGCAATAATTAACCCATGCCAAATATGATGACGTAACTAATATTTTATTTATATTATTATAATCTTTATCTAAATTTCGAGGTACGTTTAATATCTCTAACATCAAAATGATCAATTTTGTTAGAAAGTATTGGTATCCATCATCTCATTACATGGCTCGTTACTCATTATGCGATATTGTTGATCTATAAGGTCGGGTCAGCATGTTATTCTCATCCATGCTCATAAGATGTGCAGAATACACTTCAACATACTAAGTCTTTGATAACGTTTTCTCTATATGGGTTATGTAAACGCAGCTATAACTTTTTATGGTAAAGGTTTTTAACAATCTTCATGGATTTCTAACTGTCATCATAGAATTTGATTAAAAAAATTATCCATGAATCTATAATAGCATTAAGGTAACCGCTGTCATTGTTTAACTGTTATAATAGATCATTAGGGTAGTGGTTTTTTTTTTTTTGCAACACTTAAGCAAAACGCTACCATAGATACAATTGTCTGCCATAGACAGATCTATGATAGCGTTTATAATTGTTACTGAAATTATTGTAATCGTTGTTATAGTTATGCAGGCCAATCCTTGGTGCTCGGTTGGTTGTGTTTATAGGCAATACTGCTATACGTCAAGAAACCAGTAACATAACCTCTGACGATGGATTCTTAGAGGATGGTTGCTTAAACGATATTGTACGTGTATTGTAGCGATTTGTGACATATTTGTAAAGGTTTTTAAACGGTACAAAAAGCCTCATACGTTATAGTGATACGTGAAATATGACATGAAAAGGGTACTTTGTAAAGCGATATCATCAACTACCATAATTATTTATGTCACAATACATTTTCTTATTTTTTTGACGTAGGAAGTATACAAGTTGAGGAAATGTAAAATACTTGCTCAAACATGGAGGAGGACGGGATGAGCATCCATTTCTACTCAATGAAAAGACTATAGTGCCCTCAAATCTACGTGGGGGCCGTTATCATTGCACAAAGTTGTATGCCAACGGCCAACTCAATGCAACGTTCACAACCGTTGATGGGCCCATTTATGAGTTCGACTGTTCGAATGACACTTGTATGAATTAAACATAAAGAAGATGCATTAATATTCTTTCGAGGCGATATGAGAAAGCTCGATTTTTCTTAGGTGTCAGAATACTTGAACTGTATGGTTAGAAGAATAGATTGTCTAATGTAAAATTAATTTGTTTGTCTCAAATCTGGAATGGCTGATGATATACAAATCATGTTTGTAAAGTTTTGACACATCATGTATCCTTAACTAATTAACTGTGGTCGATATTTGAGTAATCTCATGATTCGACATCAGTGCGAATATGATGACTGCTACTATCTAGAAATAACAATGACAACTTCAATAGTTCAATTAATATTAATGTTACTATCGTTTCGAGATGAACGAAAGTAACAACTTTTTAGTCTTTTTTTTTTTTTTTTGATTATAAAAGAAGCTCTCAAGGGGTGAGTGTTCACTAGAATCACTACACAGGTACACTGAATTTTGTTACACCTTTTTCAGTTGCCTCTCACTTTGCTCTGTTTCCAACAGACACTTCACAGTACCCGCAAAGTGTCGGCAGTCCACTCTCCACCTCTCCTCCCACTTCTCCGGCCGCCAACCGCCGACACAACTCCTCCTAGTAACCCAACATGAAGTCTCATCATCATCGCCGCCGCCATATCAGCTTCTATATTATTCTCATCATCAACATTGCAGTGATCCAAGCTCAGCCGCTCAGGCACCCACCTGATCAACACTGGCTCCCCGCCACCGCCACCTGGTATGGTGCGGCCGACGGCGATGGCAGTGACGGTGAGTGAGTCCCTTTGTGCCAATGTGGACAGCAGGAAAACAACAGTTTCTCTGTTGTTCGCAGCACAGCTTTGATTCGGAAAACAGTTCTGTCTGTTGTTCACAGCACATCTTGATGAAAAGGAATCAGTGTTATTTATTCTATCTATATTCAATTACAGTTTGATATAATGGTCAATTGGGTATTGCAGGAGGGGCGTGCGGGTACGGCTCCCTGGTTGATGTTAAGCCGTTGAAGGCAAGGGTAGGGGCGGTGAGTCCGATCCTGTTCAAGAACGGCGAAGGGTGCGGGGCGTGCTACAAGGTTATGTGCTTGGACAAGAGTATCTGTTCAAGGAGGCCGGTGACGATCATTGTCACAGATGAGTGCCCCGGTGGGGTCTGCTCCGGTGGTCGGACTCACTTTGATCTTAGTGGTGCCGCGTTTGGACGAATGGCGATGGCTGGTGAGGGGAACATGCTTAGGAACAAGGGTCTGATTCCCGTTACTTATCACAGGTATTATAGCGTTTCGAGTTTGGAATACCGGAACTGCTGTATTGCATTGGTATCAAAATGCGACATTAGAGACTAATGTCGACCGACTTTTATGCGTATTAACACCTGAAACAATTAAGCTTCTCACATAGGATATGCTGATTTTGCTACATAACACAGGACACCATGTAAATATCGCGGGAAGAACATTGCTTTTCACGTGAACGAGGGATCAACCAACTATTGGCTCTCGCTTCTAGTCGAGTTTGAGAACGGGGCCGGAGACGTCGGTTCAATGCACATACGCCAGGTATGACGCCAAACCATTTTCCCCAATCCAATGTTATCGCGTTGCGTTCCAACAACATTGGATACCTTAACTTATGATCAGTGGTGTTACAACGAATGTGTGTACTTTGGTGTGTGCAGGCAGCATCAACTGAATGGCTGCAGATGACACATTTGTGGGGAGCAAACTGGTGCATAATTGGAGGACCCTTGAAGGGTCCTTTCTCTGTCAAGCTCACAACACTCTCCACAGCTAAGTCCCTCTCGGCCAGACATGTGATCCCCAGTAACTGGTCTCCTAAGGCCACCTACACCTCTAGGCTCAATTTCTTGCCCTGATGATCAGGACACGAATCCGTCCTGGCCGAGAGCTAGCCGATGAAACTTTCGGTGGAACCATCAAGAATCTGGATTCGAGTCAGATAAGACACACAAGGAGATAAGGCTCTCTTGACGTCTGGTTTAAGGGCATGGAAGTTCTTAGCTACTTATTTTTCCTTTGGGGTTTACTTTCAAGCCTCATCAATGTTGAGGCAGAACTGTTGTGGTTGAGTTATTTTATTGTATCCGTTGCCCTCTCCAAAGGGGAGAGTGAGCGTATGTTCCCTGTTTATTTTCCCCCTAATTCAGCATTCGTTTCGCTTCATCGTTACTTGCGTTAGCACAATATACTTATAAAGGATTATCGACGACAATGCGTAAGACATACTTCTATCTCCGGCGGATTCGGTGCTTATCAACCGAGTGTATGTTACTGAAATGAAGTAGTCCCGATTTCAAGATCCACTAGCACGCATAGTTTGCTTCCCTGGAGATGAAAATCAAAATCTGAACGCAGTTGATTTATCTATGCAGCTATGCTACAAGACCTGACAAGCATCAAGAAAACACGACTCCCCCACCCCATGTGGAATACCATGTGATACTTTCTTTCAACTATCGCCGACACCATGGCCACTAAGGCCACCATCATCACAGCAACCATTGTCGTGGTCGTGATAATTGTTGGGTGCTAGGCATGAATTTAACTCATATCTCGACCCATATGAGTTAAACTACTCGGTTGTGATGAGATAGAACCCATTTATGATATTCCATCCGTCCCATATTATAGATAACAATTTGAAAATCATCCTTGTCAAGACAAACTTTGATTTTTGATTTGTGTCATGAAATGACCTGTAAGGAAGATGATCAGAATTAGAGGAACTTGGCGAGGGTTAAGATGAAGAGGGAAGAAGAAGATGACAAGGGAGGGAAGTAGGAAATTCGGGGAAGGATATTATTCTCAGTAATTCTCAATATAAACTACCATGCAAATAAATAGCTAGCAATCATTTAAGAGTTAAGGAAACTAATTCTAAAGGAAACATCTTATTCTAGGACATAGTCACCGAGGTGTTTGGGGTAACTTCGTGATCTCTTGTTTGACGGACCTTCTCTTGACAAAACTATTCCCCGAACAATGTGATACATCATTAAAATATCATTTTTCGTAATTTTTTTAAAATATTAATGACAATTTAAATTGGATAGTTTAATTATATATATATGACATAAATTTTATATAAAATAAAAAAACAAAATTTCTCAAAATAAGTATTAAATTAAGCAATTGTATGTGATATGAGACGAGCGCGTACTGTTTTTACTCTCACGATCGAAGTGGGAACTCACTTGTGTTCCCAACAGTTAATAGATTACTAGCTTCCATAGTCCTTCCAGACAAGGAAGTCCTTTCCGTTACAGGAAATTGTGGTCCTCTTTCCATATTTTTCCATTAACTTATCCTTTTGCCATCACATAGCTTTAACCAGTCTCCATCACAAATATAGCAAAGACAAACAACAGTGTCAACTTATACTAGTCAACAGTTATGGAACTTCTTCACATGTAATAAGCCCAAAAAGCAAAAGTGTCCATGATAAGCAATGTGCAATGTGAACATCGGACTAGAGCCTAGTTCATAACCATGATCACAAAGATGACCGTTGAGTCCTCGGAATTATCAATAGGTTTTATTTTTATTTGTGGAATAAGAGGGAGGACAACGTACGTGTTTACGAGGCTCCTTGTTGAGTTGTTTCATCCCTGAATAGCTCATCGTTGCAAGACGAATCTTGATGAGAGGTTGTTATAAGGGCTTGGAATGACGATTCGACATTATCACCACCAAGACGCCACTCTTTACAGGGACCTCCTCAAGTGCTAGTTCCAGCCAACGGCTACATTGACGACTGGACCACATTCTTTTCATGCACATGGAGTTCTTCTTAGGCAATATTTCAGATTAGGTCCTTTGAATCGATCTATAAGTTGCTAGTCTAACTCACTATGTACCAACTAACACGCTCATCAGATAGCTTGGGCCAGAAAGCGCAGGGAGCTGGCTCGTCGTAGCTATGCTTGATATCCGGGCTCTCGTGAATGGTCTAGTGCATAGTGGTGATTACGCGACCATGCGATGAAGGCTCGGAAAACCTATGAGCCCGTCTGCAGAATACAGCAAGCCTACCAACAGAAAAGAACCTAAACATGTTGCTTAAAACCGACTCTGGAGTCTTGACTACCTCGACCGCAGGGCATGCTTAAGATCAAAGATCTAGCATCCCCGTAGGAAGCAAGTTTCAACCAGGATTCATTGAGGCCGGATAACATTCCAAGACATGCAAATGTAGAACTCAAAGCAACAGCTGAAGTACTGAACTGAACTACGTCATAGAGCAGAACGAATTGCTTTTCAGGGGAAAAGAACATAGAACAAGAATGTTGAAATCGGAGAGACCATTAAATTAGCTGAAGTCGACGATGAAGGAATCAACTGTATGCTACATAAGCAGATGCAGAACTCAGAGCTAGGAAAGTGCTCGAGAGCCAATGCATAAGCCACTTCGCATTTAGAAATGCGCTCAGTCTTATTCTCCAAAGCGGCAACGAAATGATATTGCCCAATTCAAAATGGAGATACAGAAAACGAATTTAAATAAAAAATTGCTGACAAAAAGTTCATTGGAGATGAAGGGCGCACCAAATGAACATGGAGGGAGGACACTATCATGCAGATGTTGCTTGCTCAGTTTCTGCAAGTTGTTCGCCGTCCACTGAAGTTGCCGCCTCAGGTTCATCTCCAACACCGTGGATGGCACCATTCTCAGCAGCCTCGGCCACATCATTGGCGCTATTTTTTGCAGGTGAGGCAGGCTTGTCTCCCGCAACAACAGCTTCTTGATCAGAAGTTGTCGAGGTATCTTTCCCGATTTCTGCAGCCTTCCCCTCTCCAGCATTCTTTTCTGCATCCTTCTTTGCATCCTTCCCATCCGTGGCGTTCTTGTCATCTTTGCCATCTTTAGCTGGCGGAGGAGGAGGCAACATGTGAGGCGGAGCGTTTTGCTTCAGCTTCACTAGAACCTGCCTCATCCTATTCAGATCGGTTGGCTTTCCGGGCTTTTGACCTTGAATGACGACAACGGAGGGCTTACTATCAGGATCTTTCTTCCCCCTTCTCTTTTCAATATGTGGAACCTCGCGTGGGACGAGTTCCGAAATGGCTTTCCAGTATTGCTGGTCAGCCTCTTTGTGGAACTTCTGTTGGTGTGCCAAGTAAAGCTGTTGCAGAGAACAGTAACCATAAGTTAGATGATGAAATACATTGGTTACATAGTCATCCCGGAGGACGAGACTAATGAAATGGCAAAAATTTACCTTCTCCCGTTCTCTGTTCTGATTCTTGCTGGTCTCAATGTTCAGCTTCCTCTTCTCATAGAAAGCGCGCTTGAAGTCCTCAGCTTCCTGTATTATCTGATTCCTCATTTCCTTCTCCCTGTTCTCCTTCTCCTCCAGATAAATTGCATTCTGCCTGCATGAATTAAATAGGGGGATTTGGATAATTTGCTTACATTCTAGGACACGAGTAGGTATTCAAAACACGCAACTCTCATCATGATTGCCGTTAATCTGATCATCAAGACAACAAAGGATCACGTTGCAAGTAGCATTTGCTCGGTTCCTAATTCACAAGTCAGCATTCCAGAAACCATATCTTTTTCTAGTGACTTTCCACAGAAGGATCGTTTACATAAAGGCGGAAATTGTTTCACAACCATTATCCAGCGTTGTTTCAGAAAGGACATTGGAAGTATGATATAAAACCTAACACGCCACAATATGGGAAAAGCCGGCACATTCATCTTTCCCTGCATTCCATTGTTTAACCATCATATCTAAATCAAGAGATCATCAATGAGGAATTGTATTAAAAAAAGTCGTAAGTCATAACTATGTTTCGCTTGATGCAGTCTGATCCAGTTCCGCCAACCCAGTTACATCCAATCGGATTTCAGTAGCCTAAACATGGAACAAGAACACCGGAACACATTAGATTTTCTCTTAGTTGATGTTTACGACATCTAATTCATCTCAAATCTGAATCCTAGAGAGAAGATACAGTTCCTACACAGGAAGATATCAGCAAAAGGCACTTTGTACAAGAAAAGCCAGATGCTAGAGGCAAGTAATTAAATGCTCCCAAGTGTTCCTTTTACTGCTCTGTTCCCACAAGAATACAACATGGGAGGGGCCCTGATGTTCCAATATCCCTGGGAAAGGATAAAACCTAAGGTTCCATCTTAGTAAATAAGAATCAATGAAGAAAGCGACCGTGGTGGTAGTAAATGTTCCATATTATAAATTTTATTTTCACATCAAATTATATCTGATCGTATCGTAATATGAATTACATTGAAATATATAATTTATAATTATTGATGTTTCATAATAAATTCACAAAAAAAATACGTTTGATCTTCGTTATATGCATGTCAAATTTTACATCGATACACGTAACAGGTCAAATTATTACGATAATTTTAAGACGGTATGCCGCTATCATATTGTAGGTCAAATATTCTATTGACATACAACGTTTATCGCGACATGTACCGGTAAACCTATCCACTTAACAATTGAGTAATTGCATTTTACTACCTTTTTGTCACTATAATGGCTAGATGGAGTTGCCTCCACACGAGCTTTTAGGTAACGGTATAAATTCAATGCTGATAGTTATAGTGATAATATGAGGATTATTCAAGGATCTGAATAAATTATTCTCATGCCTCAATTTTCAAATGATCCCCAGGTCTAACATCTGTTCACATTGTTTTAACCTCGAGAATCAGATTTAATTGGCACAGTTTACCTTCGGTGTGTCATTGTCCTATATCCGGGAAATTATTAGTACATCCTAAGGATATACACCTTTCATAATTGTGATGTTTTGATTGATAGGATTAATCATTATTGATTTATATAATTGTATTTTATTTTCTTCAAACCAATCAAACATCCCGAAATGTACATCCCGAAAAACACCTAATACTTCCCTGATAAAGAGCATATTTGACTCCCTAATCCACCTGAAACCAACCAGAATCAAAGATCCTATAAAAAAAAAAATAAACATATCCACGTAATTTCGTCAAATATAAAATATAAAATAAATATTCTAATATTTATTAGTCACCATAATATATCCTTTTGATTATATATACAGATAGAATAATATAGACAATTATACCCTATTTTTACCTGGAGGCCGTGTGAAACTCTACTTGACCTCAGGTGTCTGAAACTGATAGAATTGGATACTTTGGATCACTATCCAAAATCCTCTATCTTCATTTCTCATAGCTCAAAATCACATATCCAATTCCTTATAACATCGAATCGTGATCCAAGATAGAATTAACGTTAACATTACATCCACTGCAGATAGACTTAACAGAAACAATCACAAAACCAAATCAATTCATCAAACCAAAATCACAAATCACTCACCGTCTCCACTCTCGAAACGCGGCCCTGTCCTCCCGCACCACTCCTCCACCATTCGAGAACAATGCCTCGTCCAACGCCTTCACTCCCCCGCCATTCGCCTCCGGCGACTCCGGCTCGAACGGACTCGCTCCATAATCAGCGACATATGCCACAGTTGAACCGTTGAATCCATAATCATCTCCGACAACATAGCCGAGTGGATCTGCCGTGGGGGAGGAGGAGAAGTCGGGAGGAGGAGGGAGATCGAAGGGCTGGACGGATTCGGTGGTGCCAGAGAAGGCGTCGTCGTCGAAGGGATGCGGCGGCGGCGGCAGGGGATCGTCGCCGTCGATTCTGATGGAGTCGAATGCCGACATTGGTGGATCGAGCGAGTCAGGTGAGTAAGGCGAGTCGATGATGTCTCGGTGGTGATGTATTGGATCGGAGAATGTGGGAGAGACGTGTTAGTATTTTATTTTATTTTTTTGTTTGAAAATTGCTGGTTGGGTTTTGAGATGTGTTCTTCCTCTGATTTCGTGCGGTGTGTGAGGATTTGTAAATTTGAGAAAGAAGTTGGTGGTGGTGTGGTGCGAGGGATGGAATGGGCCGGCCCAAGAAGAAAGGGGAAGTATGACTCGGGCAAAAAGTACGCTCAACCCCTGTATTTTAACTCGGACATATAATCCTTCACATTTTTTAAATTATATAGACAAATTTTTACGGTGGATTATAATAAAATATCTATAGAAAATTTCAATTATATTTTCCTATCCAAATTATTTGATGATATATTTAAATATCCATTACAATTTTTATTTATATTTTATTATATCAAAATAAATAAATATTTTAAACATTCTTCACCAACCTAAAAGAATTCTCATTCATCTCCTTTCCTCAATTATTGGTCCGTCGACTCTCCAAATCAACCATAAAAAACTCAGCTCCCCGTCACCAAAACAAACACCATTTCAACACCCAAACATCACAGTCCGTGTTCCTGAAATCCATCCTTAAGTCCGACCGGCATCATTTTAGCTTTATATTTGGTCAAATTTGACGAACCCACTATTTAAGTCTGAGTTTGTATATTTGCTCAGTAAGTTTTTATTGTTGAGAAATTTAGATAACTTAATACTTGAAATAGCTTAAAATGGTTAGATTTATGTTGAGCGAATGCATGAAGTTTAATTTTGAGCGGGGTGTATGATTTTTGTTTTGTTATGAAGCTTCGTTGGATGTCTATATATTCATATTACTATTTTTTAAAAATTGAAAAATGTGATGTGTTGATCTTGAACTTATTTTTTTTTAGAGAAATGGATACGCAATATGAACTCGTGCCAAAAACATTCGACGTGGAACTAGTTGCGATTTGCATGTTCGAAGACGAATGTTTCTCTTTTTATTTGTGCTTTTGACGGTGTCAATGGGCTCTATCTTTTTGTTTGACCGAGTACTTGTTAATATCGGTTCTCTTTTTGATATCGAGTATGTTTGTAGCGGGCGTGAGTGAATCGCTCCTAAGTTGTTCAAGTTCATTTAGTAATTTAATCTCTTTATTTTTATTTGAATACATATCACGTATCATGATACATTGATAGCTTTATTTTAATTGATTTGATATCGATGATACCAAAAATATCGATTTATCAAAATATCGAGATATCGATACCAGAAAATTGATATGGGAAAGGATACAAAAATCTTAAATATGACCCAATATCGGTTCATCGCGTTCCATACACACCCCTAGTGCATTGAATGTTCTGGTTCATCTATCAATCTTGTAAGAGCAAGTGCAATACACCTTGTAAATGGAATGTTATTCCTAAACTATTGCAATGATGATAAAAATATCATCTCTAATGGGCTCATTGTTCCTAGGAAAATTTGACATTAGTTATATTGATGGCTATATATGACATGGAAAAATGAATTGGTATTTTTTAGCATACATCAATTTTGTGAAAATCCAAAAAAAAAAAACACAATAAAATACATGTGTTTTTTTATTAATCATTCATTCAAAAAAAATATCAAATTATAACACATTATCGAAAAAGCACTTGTATTTTATAGCAATTTTTTAGTATTTATAATTTAAATATAATAATACTTATATCAAAATAGGAAGCCCATTCAACTTACTCTAACTTGTTTATCCATGTCACATGAACAGGCCACATTGTTAATCTACTTCCACCTGTCACACTATCTTCCCCATTCCCCATCGCTTCGCCGCAATTCCTCTCGAACCCTAAACCGCCGGCGCCTCTCCACCGGAGAAAATGTCCGACCGCTACTTCCTCAACACCATGCCAGACACCGGCGACGCCGACGCCGACTCGCGGACGAATCTCCTCTCCATGGACTACGCTTCCCTCTCCGCATTCTTACAACAACGAGCATTCAACATCAAGGAAACCGTACGATTATCACCGTTTCCCATGATTTGATTCCATTGATTCAATTTCTCTTGTTTTTTTGGGGGTTTGGGTTGGTGCAGATGAGGTGTTTGATGAAATCCCTGAATGGCAGGTTGTGGCGGAGATGTGGGCGGCGCCAAAGGGAGGGAGAGTGAGGGAGTTTGAGGTGTACAGTGGTGTGTTGGGGACTGCTTTGTTGGGTTTGAAGAGTTATTTGGTGACAGGGAATGAGAAGGATTTGGAGTTGTGTGGCAAGATCGTTAGAGCTTGTGATGCTTGCATCTGCTGCACATTCAAGGTATATATGCGCTTGCTTTGTTGGGTTTGAAGAGTTATTTGGTGACAGGGAATGAGAAGGATTTGGAGTTGTGTGGCAAGATCGTTAGAGCTTGTGATGCTTGCATCTGCTGCACATTCAAGGTATATATGCGCTTGCTTTGTTGGGTTTGAAGAGTTATTTGGTGACAGGGAATGAGAAGGATTTGGAGTTGTGTGGCAAGATCGTTAGAGCTTGTGATGCTTGCATCTGCTGCACATTCAAGGTATATATGCGCTGTTGGTTTTGATTTCGTGTTACTTTGATTGCATGATCGATAGTCTGAAACCAATTGGCAATGAGTGGAATGGTCCAAGATTTATATATGTATTTGTAATATTTTCACCTTATCCGATGTGGGCGAATTTCCCAACCAATAGATAGTGGTAGATTCTCTATTCGATGTTGTACATTATCTGATTATCCTGCTCGATCCGCATTGGAGGAGTCCCTCTATGATGAATCACGAAAAGTCCTTCATTTGTCCGCATCAGCCGAAACGATGAGTTCCTGGTTAATAGTGCCCTTGAAGATTTGAATTCGACCACTAAGATGACGTGTGACTGTTTAAAGAAGTTGTGGCTCCTTCGATAGATAGAAAGCTTTATTTGTGTGATCTGCGTGAGTATGCCATCCGACTGTACCGAGGATGGAATATTATGGTTATTGCATGACCAATAATTTCAAACAATACATTACTGAAAAGATAGCGTTGCTGCATAGATGAAGCCTTGGAGGCCAAATGAATTTGAATGTTTTGGTGCAGGAATTTGGTGACTTTTATATGTGGCCGTGCTGGTGTTTGTGCTCTTGGGGCCGTCGTGGCAAAATATGCAGGGAATGATGAGTTGCTTCGTTACTATCTGACTCAATTCAGGAAGGTAAAACAAATTATATGTAATCAATCTTGTGTGCTTGTAGAATGCGCACTTGTATTTTATACGTTCGTGTGTTTTGCTTTCGTAAATTGTGTTTCTAAAATTGATGGCAGATCCAACTTCCAAAGAGCCTTCCTGATGAGTTGTTATATGGGAGAGCTGGCTACCTCTGGGCTTGCTTGTATATTAACAAGCACATTGGTCCTGAAACCATCCCATCAAGTTCCATGGTAAACTTTGATTTGTCTTTGTGTGATCCTCTGTCTGCTTTTTAAATGGTTAAGTGGTCAGATTTGTTCTGAACAACCCTGCTCTGTAGCGCATGGTTGTTGCTGAAATAATTGAGAATGGTCGAAGAATGCCTAATAAGGGAAGGTGGCCTCTGATGTATGAATGGTATGGAGAGAGGTACTGGGGTGCGGCTCATGGTCTCGCAGGCATTATGCATGTTTTGATGGAATGCAATTTGACGGCAGCAGAACGACAGGATGTAATGAGTACTCTTGGGTGCATGATCCAAAATAGGTTCCCTAGTGGAAACTATCCTGCGAGCGAGGAAGATAGAAGACGTGATTTGCTTGTTCATTGGTGCCATGGGGCTCCCGGCATAGCTCTCACTCTGATTAAAGCATATGAGGTAATGACATGAAATTACTTTCATAGTCCTTGTGTTGAACTCCTATAACTTGGTTCACATAATTTTTCACATATCTATGGTATGGAAAACATATTGGTGTGATTGGCAACTATAAGCAAAGATTTTGAGTATAAACAATACCTGTCGCAGTCAGAAAATGAATTTCTCACTGGAGGAAAATCATCGTCGATGTAGGAGGAATTGATCTTGTGTAAGAGCTGTACTGCAACTTAGGTCTAAAATGGCAACTACGAAAATCTCTGGAATATTCATTGTTGATTGCATTGATCAGGTTTTCAAGGAAAAAGCATATCTGGAGGCAGCAGTGGAGGCTGCAGAGGTTGTTTGGAACCGTGGACTGCTCAAGCGAGTTGGGATCTGCCACGGTATAAGCGGAAACACTTATGTGTTTCTCTCACTTTATCGGGCTACCGGAAACATGATCTACCTGCACAGAGCAAAAGCATTTGCTTTCTTTCTCCTTGATCGGGCTCACAAGTTGATAGCGAATGGAGAGATGCACGGTGGTGATCATCCTTACTCCCTGTTCGAAGGGATCGGAGGTATGGCTTACCTTTTCTTGGACATGGTCGAACCACTCCATGCTAGGTTTCCCGCTTATGAACTTTAAACTGAATCTTGCTGTTAAGTTTTCTGTAGTTTAAGCGCATGCTGTAGTCTTGTTACCATCCCTCTTCTGTGTCAATAGCATGTGAAAATTTGTTGTTTTATGTTCTATAAGAAGTCTTGCTTGATGATACATTTGTTGTTATTTACTGCTTATGTTGGCGCATAATTTTTTTTTTTCGGTGGATGCAATTTATAGGTTAGTCTAGTAGCCAGGATGACGCCATGAGGTACAACGATGTCTGTGCAGTGACCCTATCAAAAAGGCAACCAAGGGCAAGGAGATAACTATATAACACCATTAAGTTAAGTTTATTAATTCTGATGAATTATGTTGTAAGTTTTTTATAACAACACTTGGCATAATAAAAATGAACTTTGAACATAGTTTTCACTAATAAACAATTTCCCATGTGTCTTAGATTTAATTGTTGTCCAAATTCTCCTATCAAGAAATATCCTAGAGCTGATCTCATAGGCCGGTCGTCCGGGCCACCCCAAGCCGTCTTAAAGCTTTGGCGTCAACCTGCCATGCTATGGATTAGTAGGGTAATTAAAGTAATACTAATCTTAAGAGCATAATTAATCAGTATTAGCT
Source organism: Drosera capensis (assembly GCA_001925005.1). Lineage (NCBI taxonomy): Eukaryota > Viridiplantae > Streptophyta > Magnoliopsida > Caryophyllales > Droseraceae > Drosera > Drosera capensis. The sequence continues at coordinate 80,625 of LIEC01011308.1, forward strand.
TGACTCTGTTCTGGCTTGAGTTTACGTCTTTTGCTAATTAATCAAATCAAGTTAAGTTCTGGAACCTGAGAAGCTATTTGTTCCAAGACAGGGAAACGTTATCACAGCATATATTAATAATGCTTCAGATCACGTCCTTGATAACGTATTACGCTAATTAATCAAATCAAGTTAAGCTTCTGAACTTGTGAGACATTTGTTCCAAGACAAAAGAAAAGTTTTCCTGAGTACACGAAAGGGAAAGGTTTGAACTAATACTTGCTGAATTCAGATCCTGAATAAACTATGGGGTTCATGTTTACGGGCTTATGTTTTCGTTCTAAGCGATGAAAATTGATGTGTTATTTCTAGGGTGCATATCGAGATCATCTTGTGATCTCTGGGGCTTATATTGTCTTTAGAGATTGATGGGCGGAGTTCATGTTGGTCCAACTAATGAATCCTGTGTTGATGCTCAAAAGTGAATATTAGTCAATATTAGGTGCATCATCTTTACGAAAGGAATTCGCTAAGCCAGTCCGTGTGTCGTATTTGGTGGGTGCTATTGGTCGGAGTACCTAACGCGGCTTTAAATGTCGCACTTTTGAAACTGTTGTGTTTCTGCCTTATACTACTGCTTTGCTTTTATCTTTTATCGTTTCTGTCTTTGTCTTAAAAAAGTTTCCTAGAGTTTGGTTAGCCGAACTTCAAACCCTAGATAATTAGAGTAGGTGATCTCCTAAGTGATGAGGTAGCCCGTAGCAACTTCTTTACGTTGATGCTCCTGGTCATAAGTCTAACCAGGAAAAATTCAAAATAGAAACGACCGTAATGGACAAGATTGGTCGAACATATACTACTATGTTCGACTTCAACATGATATCATAGCAGGCATCTTCCGTTTAAGTCATATAGTTGTCATTCCGTATGAGCCTATTAGGTGATTGCAATGTATGATCAAGGGGAAGAGAAGCTCAAAGCGGCTGAATTTCACTTGATTTTAACTTCATATATTAGGAGGCATGACACCATATGAAAATGGTGTTTGCTTGCTACAAATACATAAGTATATACGTACATTCCTGGCTGGACTGGAAAAAAAAAAAACAGAACCGGTGATTGAAATGCAAAGACCAGGAAGGGGAGCACCAAAAATTGTCTCCATCTCTTCCTTGGCCCTGCACCAACTAACACCCGATATGCACGCAGGTGCAGACTTATCGAGCACGCTGTCACGGGCGGGCTAACCCCGTGACAACACGCACTCGTACAAACATGCATGTTGTTAGACGAAAGCTGGACGGAAAATTTAAGTCAAAACACGAAATGCAATGTGATGAAGGGTGACTTCACTGTAACTGTTGCTGCTCGAGGCCTTAGAAAATAAGAAGTTGAAAATGGATGTGCAAGGATACTAATTGGGATGAAGACGCGACACTGGTTCTTCTGAAAAAATATTTGCAACCAGTGGGAGAAGGAAAGGTATGCTTTGGTAGTAAAAATGAAAAAGATGAGGGTAGCTATAAGGAACTGGAAATTAGGCTGAATCTTAAGATGCATGACCACGGCGAGGACAAGAAATCGCCAGCTGACTCCAATGAGGAAGAAAATGATCGGTGGAGTATGCAAGAACAAGGAATGGTTGACCTAAACAGAAGAAGAACTAGCGGCTAGTTTTGGTCTTTCCAGAAAGAGGGCATAACGGGATATGACTCATATGAGAAGGACGACGAAGAAGACGCGGAACCGCCCAGGTTAGTTTTATTTGTATCATAGTTGATCTCATGCTGATGATTTATGCTGGAATAACGAAGATTAGAGTCCAGGAATATGCTATTTGTGGTGTCAAGATCGTCCCCGACAGGGCTTCCTGGCCCCCAGCCGGCATTGTACCATGCCTCCGACATTTCCTTCCAAGCGATTTCTGAACTTCCTGCCTGAGCTTCGTTGCTCCCCATGATCCCACTTGACCAGTTCTCTTCGGGATCTTCTTCTTTTTGTGGTGGAGATTCTGATTCTGATTTCTCTGCAGGTGGGTTCATGCTGTCATGAGTTGAAGCAGAAGGTGATTTTGCTGCAGCAGAAGAATCAGGTGGCTGCGATGAAGAGGCTGGAGGTTTCTCTTTGCTCAGGAAGAGTTCAGGGAAATTCAGCTTAGCATTCTCCCCTCGCAGCCTGAACGCTTCTCTGTCATACGCCATTGCAGCATCCTCAGCCGTGTCAAAAGTGCCGAGCCAGAGACGTGTCCTGCTACGAGGACGACGGATCTCCGCAACCCATCTTCCCCAGTGTCTTTGCCTCACACCCCGATACAGCTTAGTTGTCAAAAAAGGCGGTCCCAATATAGACGCGCCAACATCTTGGCCGCCACAGAATCTGCTCATGGTCGGTGCCCTCCCTGCTCTGGGACTCAAATGCAACGCCTCATTCCAATATGGAAGCAGTTGCTGTTGATGGGTCTGATTATAAACATGGGGATGTTGATTCGAGAACGAAATCATCCCCTGGTGACCCTGAACCTGAGGCTGCTCCACGGCAGCCCCAAAAAATGGCGCCTCTTGGGTTGAATTCGATTGATCAAACGCGAAAGGAAACGTTATCTTGGATGCTGGAAATGAAGACGACTGCTGAAGCTGCGGTCTATGCATCAAAGATGGATAAACCGACGACTGTTGCATTGATGGTGTGTGTTCGGGGCTGCGGGTCTTCTTATAAGGCCTATGGGAACCCAAAACCGCCTCACCAAAACCCGTTGAGCCCCAACGTTCCCTCTCGAGACCCGACTGTATCTCCATCATCGCCCTCATCCTGTCGTGATCCTCCTCCTCATCCTCGTCGTTCCCACCGACCTCCTTCGCCTTCCCTCGCCCTCTCGAGGAGCTCATCATGACTAGCTTAGCTAGCCCCAAGCCAAACGAGCACTTTTAGCTGAAACACAAAGATATTTGTGTGGCAAGTGTTATTTGTGGGGGCTGTGATGGACTCTGTTGTGTGTCGAGGTGGCTATTTATGAGTAGAGGAAAAGATCCCGTTGAAAATGGAAAATGCCTGGCGCGATGCCATTGGTCGCGATGGGGAATTATCGGTTTAAAATTTTTTTTAGGTGATGCTGAGCTGTGGGCTCCACGCGGTTGATGATTCCGTTGCTTATACAGTGCTTCAAATATTTTTTGGGAGGTCCGGCGATGGGTCCCACGGAGGGGGTGAGGCTTCCAAGTGTCGGAGAAGTCGGCTGTCTTGTTCTCGTTATTGTGACTTTTGTGGGGGAGTTTTTGAGGTCCGTTGCGTTCGAATTGTTTATGATGATGTCTTTGATGAATCGATGGATGAATTCTGAAACGAATTATAGTATAGAAATATGAACATATTGATTCAATTGAATTTCAATCGTGTTTGTTAGGAGTTTTTCATGATGAATGGGTGTTGTATGTGGATTGTTTGTCTTTGAGACTAATCTAGCTTCAGGACCTTTGATTGGCTTCTGATGACGCTTTTAAGCTAATTTTGCAATTATGTTATGATAACAAAGGTTACGTAATAGATCTAATGATTCAGCAAATAGTAGAAAGGGATCCATAATCAACCATTAATTGGTCCCTTAATGACCAAAACAACGTGTGCATACTTAGGTTGAATAACGAAAGTGGGTCGGTCCCGAGCAAATAGTTTCTCCGTATAAATGTACACAACTAATGATCCCTTATATAAAGACAGGATGTACGTAACGATCGTGAAATAGACTTTTGGTTATGGGTCTAGGACTTTAGGTTGAAGAAATCTTGTAACATATTTTTACCAAATACAATGAAAAACGGGGTTGCTAGGAACCTCACCACCTTGCACATTATGGCTAGTGGTCAATTTTTATAAAGCTCAACTCTGTTATTCGTTGATGTTGGCGAGATTTAGGCATGACACGTGTTCATCTGATTGAAAAGATTTTGAATGTGTTATGATAAGTGCTCCACTGGTGGGTTACTTTGTGAGCTTTATTGTTGTATGTCTATGTTAAATTAAATATTGGGTCTTAGTGATGTTTCGTGGCATATCATGTGATGCAGAAACAAAATTTACTCCATTGGTGACTACCCAAACCGTATCCATGTCATGACACTAGGATATGTTTTTTTCGTTCTAAATAAACTTTAATATATTTTTTAAAAAACTATTTTATATAAATTATAATATTTTATATAAAAAAATTTTAGGAAGTTGAAATCCACACGATAATCTATTTTATATCATCTTTTTTTCATTGTGTTTTTTTTTCATCTACTCATATTTTATTCTCACATTCACAATGACATTAAGATAAAATTATACAAAATCAATAAATTTCTTAATATTCATATCAAATCAATATATCGTATTTTATATGGGACGGAGTTTTACTAAAATGGATTAACTGTTGCTTGATATCTAAAATTTATTACTAACCGTTCATTAAATATGCTTTACACTTGTCATGGGACTGATTAAATAAAAAATCGATAAAAAAAATTCAATTTTAATGTGTAATATGTTAATTTGTTACTTTTTCAAAAGAGGAGTGCTAATCACCTTTTTAAAACAGTGCACACACATTTTCCTTTTGCATTATTTCCAAAACTAACCCGTGTGTGTTTGTTGTGTGTTTCGGCTGGGAACTGGGAAAGGCTGGGAAAGGAGGTGGGAAGGGTACGATGGTTTTTTTCGATGGGGTTCTGAATTGAGAGGGATGAGTAGTAATTGGCATTTCAAAAAAGAAAAAAAAAACTTTTTATTATATGTGAAAATCAAATGATAGTATGTCAACAAATTTTCACTTCATCAATGTTATGATATTGTATTCTCCTTTTAAATTTATAATCATATGATTTTTATCAATTACGAGTCAATGTTTATCAACATAAACTCATTACACTAATTTCGTGAGCTAATAATTCCTATCTGGTTCATCCGTGAACACAATGTTAGGCAGTTAGAATGTTGCGATAACTAATCATTTTTAGAAAATTTGTCGAACACAAGTGCATAGACTCGAACTTTCGACGTTGAACAAACGAGATTGGGATTGCACAAAAAGAAAGGAAGTCTACAGAAGAATGAAGAAGAGTTTCTCATTTTGTGGATGGTCGGCGGGAAAAAATTTGCACGTGACGGTGGGCCCACACACTCACGCGCAGATTTGATCAGTGATTTTTTATGTTTCTGTCAATGTCTTCTTGGTAGTACAGAACATTTTCATAAGTTTCATGTGACATTTCGTATAAGCACTTTTAATGGTTCTGATTTGTCGAAATCATAGTCTGGGGAAAAAATTCATGGTGTTCCTATGCTAAAATTGTCGATTATGACAATGATAAATCGATACCTGAATGAATGAATCGACTTCGTAAGTACTTTGAGGCAAATAAATTCACAAATCATAATTATTTTGAGAAAATATCGTATCATGATGCCATATGACGATTAAATAGCGAATCATCTGGAATAATCCTTTGGTACTGCTCATATTGGCAATGCCACAAAACAATAACGAGTTAATTAAGAACCTTAGTCCGTGATTTGGCTATAACGTTTTCTTAAATAAAGCTCATAAAAATGGAATCTTCTACTATAAAAAACAGTAACACTACTTTTCAACTCTCGACAATGTTGACCTGCAGTTGTTGCCAAGTGTCACATAACGTTCTTGATTGAGTGACCAAAATATCCAACAAAGTAGGATCCCATCAAAATATCTCCAAGGCGATCCCATCAGGAGTAATGTCCAACTATATGTATTAAATTTTTATATAATTTAACGAATTAACAATATTCTTTAATAATAATATAATTTATTATAATAATTGATAGATAAGATAATATGATGTATTATATATATTATGGTTTACTAACTATAATAAATTGTATATATTTTGAGAAGATAAACAAATATTGCTTATAATCTCGTACTTAAAGATGTTAATCGGATTGATTCGGGTTAATCGATTCGATTTTTACAGCCCAAATTCAAAACTGAACCGATTAATCAGTCTATTTGAAAATCAAAATCAACATCATTTATTAATTGATTCGATTTTTTCGCTTCTTAAACGATTTTGTTTGTACGTTTTTAACGATTTTTTAGGATTTCATCTTAAATATTTTGTTATTCTAAATATATATATCGTTAATTAAAAATAATTTTATAAATTTTTGCTACATATGTTTGTAAATTTTTTTAGATATATCGAGTTGAAAAAAATGACATCAATTATACTAAAAATATATGAACAAATTATTTTTTTTTACTAAACAAATATAAACTAATCGATCAAAAAAACGAAAATATGATTGAAGGCTTTTATTTTCATTTCTAACAAATAGAAACAAAGACAACATCCTTAATATTAAGGATATTATATTATCTTAAATTTAAAATAATATAATATGTTTGATACTTAAGTTTAACAATCTTATATAAAAAATTTATGATAATAAATTTTAAATAGTTAGATATTCAATCATAAATGATTTGATTAATTGATTTATTATCGATTTCTTGATTTGATTTAATTTTAAATAATAATTATATTTTATAAATTAAAATCAAATTATTTAATAATCGATTCGATCAATTCCGTTAACGAATCGATAGTCGTTTTAACCATTTTATTTATGCTACCATGCGACGGTCTCATAGAAAAGGCAGCGAGGGACCACAAAATTAAATATTGGGCTGGGCCTAATACTAGATGGGCCATTGGCACAACGTATTCTCCAACCGGGTCCTATAATTGTGGGCTTGAGAGCAAAAATGGAAACGAAGCCCAAGAGATGGCCCAAAACGACATTCTCTCATCCTGTCTCAGTTTTGCCTGACCAGAAGGGGATCCAACAAACCTACCGGTCTACCAGGGGCATTTATGTCTTTCTAAATGGTTCATTTATGACAAATCACAATAAATCGATAGTTCCAAATTTATAACTTCAGAAGAAATTCACATTTTAAGTATTTTTGCCACTCAAATTTTGAAAGTTACTGCTACATGGCATTTATTTACTGTGGTTTGATATCAATATATCCTGGCTTCGTCTGCCTATTTTTAGCAGGGGATCAGAAAAAATTACTGCAAGTTTGTAACTGAGCCTGAAGTGCAATGCTGCACTGTTATCTATGTGTTGATGTTCTTCACTTGCATAATACATCAATGGAAAATCAAGTTGAAATGTTGAACATGATGCGCTTTACATATCCGATGTTCTTTTAATTTTTTTAATTTTTTTGTACTGCTTATTCTTTCAATTTCATACCCAGTAGAGGCGATTTCCTTTCATGTCCTTGTGTTCGAACTTTGGGTAATTCGAGTCATGATGTTCACTGAAATTGTCTAATGAGAATGCCTTTATCAAATTCGATGACTCGTGGATACCCTTTTGATTGAGCCTTATTTTTGGCAAGATGTTTTTGTTTAGGATTTGTTAGTGGATGATGTTGTCTTTCTACGGTTTTGGTTTATAACGGTGTTGATAGTTATCGGATTCTCCAATCCCTCGTTACTTGCGCACTGAAAAATCATAGGGTTTGTTTGTCATCGTTATTTGCACTCTTGCTCAGCGGGCTAGGCGAAGCCATTGACATAGTTAGTTAAGCGAATAAGGCATCTTTCTTCTTCATTGTAACTGAGCCTGAAGTGCATTGCTGCACTGTTATATATGTCACTATGTCCTTCACTTGCAGAAAATATTGCGTTTTGGATTAACACTAGCCAATAAGCGAACACTTAATCATTGTAGCGATTTGGGTTGAGGAGTACTTGGCTGATGAGTTTCTCCAGATTCATATATGATGAACCATTTGGACTCGTCGTAGCTTCCTCGGCCAACCTCTTCCACTCCCTTGCCTTTTTCCTCAGCATGTCCCCCTTGTCTGCGATCAATTCTTTCACTAGCCTCTCGATCTGGTCTCTTTTCACATCTTCATTCATCTCCAAGCCAATGCCCCAGCTTTCACAGCAAAACCAGGAGTTGGTTGTTTGGTCGGCGAAAAAAGGCCAGCATACCATAGGCACAGCATGGCAGAGGCTCTCGAGCATCGAGTTCCATCCACAGTGTGTCAAGAACCCTCCCACTGATGGGTGCTTGAGCACGCTTTCCTGGTCACACCAGCCTGCTAATAGTCCTCTTCCTTGCACCACTGACTCAAACTCTGGTGGCAGGACGGCTGATTCTCCGATCACAAGATCTGGTCTGATGATCCATAGGAAGTTCCTGTCGCTTCTTGCCAGGCCCCATGCAAATTCGATGAATTGTTGGGGCTTTATAGTTGTTATGCTGCCAAAGTTGATATAGATAACTGAGTTGGGGTCTTTGGAGTCTAACCATCTAATACATTCGGGTTCTTCTTTCCACAGGTTTGAACCGATCGAGTCAGAGATGTCATCTTTGAGTTGATTCAAGTGAAGCTGCAGTGGCCCGATGGCGTATATCGGTGGACTGAATGCTGAAATCGCTTGCAGGACATCATTTTCCAAGGCGTCGAAAGTGTTTAAGATTAATGGTACTCCTGAGCTGCTGAGTTTTTCGGCTCTTCTCATCGTGTAGTTGAACAAAAAGTCGTCCTTGTCGGTTGTTCTGATGAAGCTCGGTATCCCTTTGAGGGTTATGCCTCTCATTCCAGGTATCCAGTCTATGACTTCATCCAAGTATCCATTTGTCAAGCAACTCGAATCTGTGACATCCAAATTCAGCTCACTTTAGTTCAAGTTTTTCTGGACGAGTTTAGCTTATAGATTTCTGGTTTTTGCGACGAATCTGATGTTATATGCTCATTGCTATGTTAAAATCTATTTTCCATATAACAGCAATGTTGCGAGTGCGAGACATAATGTCACAGGTCACGGCAATGACAAAGTCGAACAGTTGGCTGTGGACCTGTGGTTAGATTTTTTGTAGAGCTTAGACTGAGTGGTCCGATCATCATCCTGGAATGGGAAAAGTGGGTTTCCATTTTTGGCAATAAAATAGCACATGGTGGAACCACCACTGACCAACAATTCAAATGATGTTGCCCATTAAAGTTATGGTTCAATGTGCTCCAAGCATACGCTAATGATTGACATCAAAGATTGGTCGATGATACATGTTGGGAATCCAACTATACCTTGAACCGTGAGTGGAAATGTGGGGCGGGCGATCCCCCGTTATACTCTGATATCAGGACGAGAAAGAAAGATAAGAGATGATATAGGATTGTAGTTTCACTGTTTCAATTAGTGCATAAACCTTATAGGATTCATGTTTCTTGGATATACCATATTGTTACTGTAACCTTTGCTTGCGCTGTGATGAATGCATGTAGGAGGCAAGAAACCGTACCTTTGAGTGGCACAATGCCCTTCTCAAGAAGCTGGCGATACTGAGCATATCCCAAGAAAGCCGAGGCACTCGATGTCCAAAAGAAAAGCAAAGGGATCCCAAGCTCAGCGGAGGCCTCATGAGTAAAGAACATGGAGCTATCCGACACAATGTGAGTCACCGGCAGCAACGACCTCTGATCCCCTGACGAAGTAGCCGCGGTAGCAGCCTCCTCATTTAGTCTCAAAACAAGTGTTTTAAACGGCTCCAGACAGTTCTTCTGGACGGAGGATGACAAGCTGCTCATATCCTGCGTTACATTTGCATCAGTCGTAGGGAGACCATCAGGGATGGTGGCGAACCTAAACGATGGGAGGCCGTCCAAGGAGTCGGGTCCTCTTGATTTGAGGAGGCGGCGATGGTTGTGTTCCGTGTGGACGAACGTGATGTAGAAGCCTCTAGAGTGTAGGAGCTTGGCTAGGCTCATCATGGGGCTTATATGGCCTTGAGCTGGGTAGGGGATACATATTGCGTGCGGCTTCTTCCTCGTCGAGGCCATTGATGATGGTAGAGATTTGCGACAGAGAAAGCTGGAAGGGCTACAAACTTTTTATTGGAGAGTGGAGGACAACCTATACGATTTGTTCATGTTGAGAGTTGGAAACAAATTTGACTACTTAGAGTTGTATTTTACTCGTTTATACAGATTGATTCTGCTTCTAAAGCATATATCTCAATCAGCTCAGAATATAATTCCTATGGATCTGCCAAAATTTGACTACTCCTTTTCTTTGGTGATTGTTGGGGAGGTTGTGGAGCATATTTATTGTAAAATTTCAGATCCATTTGTTGTTCGTACATCCTAAACTATACTTCTAGATACACATTGTTCTCCCAACTGTAGAGCCCTTCAGCGTTGATGCTGCCTTCAATAAAGCATCTGGCAACTTTGTCTCTAGTGGTTCACATGTGCTTCAAACATGTTACGTGTAATCTCTTTTTTTTTTTTCCAACACTTTTTCTTCCTTTAGATTATAAACATTGAATATGTTTATGTTGTTAGATATAATATTAATGTGAGTTTTTCGGAATGACTTGATTATGATGTCGACGAGCTGAAAATTCGTCCGAACGTAAATAAGTTGAACGCAAGAGGAATGAGATGATGTCTCTGTGACAATGTATCTAACCAAGTGACAATCTACCTCAATATGTTTGATCTGCTTATAAAAAAAATTGATTCTTGACGATGTGCATTATTGCTTGATTGTCACAGTATAGTCTCATCTAGCTATATTGGTGAACATCTAACTCGTCAAGGAGACGTTTTGTCCAAACTATCTCACAGTAGATTTTTGCCATTGCTCGACTATTCTAACTCCGCATTAGATCGAGACACAATAGTTTACTTCTTACTCTTTCAGGAAACGAGGTTATCATCAAAGAAAACATAATATCCAGTGGTGAATTTTCGACTAGTAGGGCAGGCTGTCCAATTGATTTCAGTGAAGGCTGTTATCCTGTTGTGTCCTTGATCAGAGTATAGTATTTCCTTTCCTAAAAATCCCTTGAGGTATCTAAGGATCTGTACCGCTGCATCACAATGGGTAGTGCGATGGGTAGACATGAACTGACTCATCACACTCATTGGATAGGCTATATCAGGTAGAGTAACTGTCAGATAACTCAACTTTCCAACCAGTCTCTGATATCTCTCATGATCTGTATGAGGTTCTCCATCCTCTGTCAACAGTTTGATCTCAGAAACCATCGGTGAGTTAGGAGTCTTGCATCCAAACAACCTATATTCTGAAAACATATCAAGGTCATATTTTCTCTGACAGATAAAGATTTTATCAGGAGATCGTAGTACCTAAAACCAAAAAAATACTTGAGCTTATCAGGTGTGTAATCTGAAATTGCTCCGTGTGAACAATGGTTGTGCTCCGTGTGGACGAACGTGATGTAGAAGCCTCTAGAATGCAGGAGCTTGGCTAGATTAATCATGGGGCTTATATGGCCTTGAGCTGGGTACGGGATACATATTGCGTGCGGCTTCTTCCTCGTCGAGGCCATTGATGATGGTAGAGATTTGCAACAGAGAAAGCTGGAAGGGCTACAAGCTTTTTTATTGGGGAGTGGAGGACAACCTAGATGATTGTATGAGATCTATGCATGTTAACGATTAAGCTGTCACTGGTCCCATGAAACGAAAAGATTATATGCTGTTTGTTCGGGTATCGATTGATGTGTTGTGACATATCGAACCTTAGTGATGAAGGTTCAACAGTCGTTTTAGGATTGCGAGTTTACGATTTGTTTATGTTGAGAGTTGGAAACAAATTTGACTACTTAGAGCTGTATTTTACTCGGTTATACAGTTTGATTATGCTTCCAAAGCATATATCTCAATCAGCTCAGAATATAATTCCTTTGGATCTGCCAAAATTTGACTACTCTTTTTTTGTGATTATTGTGCAGGCGGTTGAGCATATTTATCAGCTCCAAAGCAGTCTGCCGAAATATGAAACTCGCCTTTCGACGAACAACGATAGGCAACATCAGCTGCTACGGTTGCTCTCAAACCCAACCAGTCACGCTTAAGAAGGTATAGGTATTTCTATAGTTATATGACTTTCGATCGTTGTCTTCGTGATACATATCAGTTAAACCTACCCATGTGGAACAGCTCATAAAATTAATGTCAAATAATGCACTAATCAGCTTTCCTTTTTGTGCTTGATTGATATAATAATCAGATGTTAGAAGGGATGGGACGGCTGAATTATTAACAAGATGCCCTGGAGAATCTACATATAGGTGTTTTGTCAAAGCGAAAATCTTGGCCAACACTTATATGGTTTAGATTATGACTTTGATATAGGCCGGGCCATTATACTAGCTACCTAGCAAAACCTGTAATTCGTCTAACTAGACAAGGGGCCTCATGTATAGCTTCAACATAATTCAAACCACTTCGCTATACCAGTTGAGGTTCGTCCTAATGTCGAACGCCCAGATGCCTGAGTAACAGGAATCTCGGTTTTCATGAAATGAAATCTCGAATTCGAATATTGTGAATAATGTATGCTGGTATGTATGTACTAAGATATAAAGAGTTTCATAAAAGCCGTAACAAAAAAAAAAAAAAAAAAAACCAAGATTCTCAATTCACAAGCTCTACTATTTCAAAATTCAATTTCTTACAAGCGCTTCTTGGCAACTTACAGATGATGCAGAAGCATAGCAAGGTCATCCTTGCAGGTTCTAGACTTCTAGTCGACGAGTTTCCAACTAGTATACACACACACACATTACCCTTCCAGTGTAGCACTAGGCAAGCTCTTGATATGTACAAAGCAGGCAGGCTCTGGAGAGGACGAGATTTCAGATCAGAAAACCGCGAGACAAAATAACACAAAACACAGGAGGAAGAAACTGAATCTGCTCAACGACCGATCCATCTGAACAACACGCCGCCTCACCCTCGGACTACTGAGACCAGACATGTTATACGAGTCGCCATACCCATATAATGTCGTTTGGCTCCCAAAGATCCGATCATACATCAGTTCTCCAAACATGGGAGCACTACTCGAATGCAACAGGCTCGTCGTGTTAGCCGAGACTGGTGCGTCATATTGATCAAAGTCGATCTGTTCTTGGTTTCTATGTCTCCTGTGGTTAAGTTGCCGCAGGCTCAGGGTTGAACCGGCCATGATGCCACATGTAGGGCTGGCCGGTCTCTCGGGTATGGAAAGCCGGTGATTCATGGACTTCGGAGCATTTTTCATTAGCTCTCCGCCATACAGAGGAATCAGGGTCTTCTCCGAAACATCAGATTTGCAAACGGGGCATTGCGGATGGTTCTTGGACTTCTCCAATGACAAAGTTTGGACGTTGATCCATTCGTAGATGCACGGCCAACAGAAGAGATGGCCGCAGAATGTGACCACGGGATCGTTAACGGAGTCCAGGCAGATACTACAATCAAAACCACCACCAGGACCGTCTGTGGAGTCATCAGCGTTCCTTGGGGCGCTGATCGGGGCAAGTTTCCATTTGCTGGAGCACTCGTGCTGGGATGTCTCCATAGGGCGTTCAAAACACTGGTCCATTAGCTCGATTCTGAAGTTCGGAGTTCGATTTCGTATCTGTATAACAGAAAGCAATAAGGTAAGTCGCTTTGCGGCGCAACTGTGATTCAAGCAGGTTTGCAAGAAACAATCAGGTTTGTGAATCTCTCCAGCTACAAGAGGACTTTTGTTCTTGAGGATCTATTTCAAAGGACTTGTGATAATTTTGGAGCAGATTCAAACTCAATTTCCAGGGAGTTCAATCACGAAGGTGACCGACAGGGTATAGCAGCACGGATGAATCAGCCACAGAATAAACATTTGGAAGAATAACTAATCAATGATTCTTCTAAACATTTTTTTACATGATATCACACAGGTTTGCATTCCAGGACTCTTGAGTTTTCGATAGAGTTGGTTCTTCGAAACAGAAAAAACTCCACCATGTGGGATTATTATCACCGCCGCTACTCAAATTAACAACACAACCCACAACAATCAATACAAGAGACAACTAAAACAGAAGATGGTTGCACAAGAATACTCACCAAGAGTTCAATGAGCTAAACCCTTTTCTCGTGGGGGTATTTTTTTTCGGTGATTCTATTTGGGGTTCAGCTTATCAATCAATGAGGAGAGGAGGATATGGTAAAGAATATGATGAAAAGCAAAAGGGCCAGCGGTGATGTCGGCTATTTATAAGGAGAGAACTTGAGCAGGACAAAGCATACACCATTTCTTGTGTAGATAATTATCTGCACCTCTCAATTCAGCCAATCACATGCCTTAGATTTTTATCTTGTTTTCAATTTTATTTTATTTTTCCGTTCAAGAACCTGATGATATTGACACCAAAGGAAAAACTTTTGTTACTGTAAGAGACGAGGTGATATGGAAACTCAAAATATTTTCCTCTGATTAAAATTACAATGTTAGTATATATTGATAAAAAATTATCACATATTATTTCATTACATATTAAGTAATTTAAGTTATGTTTTAAAACTTGGGCCGTTGAGACACTTTTTTTGTATCATTAATACGAATAATAATATTTCTAAAAATTCATATTGAATAATATTATTTATGTAACAAAGTAAGTATGATAGTATTTCCTCCGTAATTATTTGACCCAAACGATTTTATGTGTATTAAATTTTATAAAATTTGATTGAAAAAATATTATTTTTTAATAGATAGTGTGTTTTACTGTATTAATTGAAAGAGAAGATAATAAGATATATTATAACTAAATATGATTTGATTTTCTTTTAAAATTAAAATTTTACAAAAAAAAAAATTGTAAATATATTGGGATAGTAAAAAAAGTATTATGTGACAAAAATAGGTCCTGCAACTTGAGGAGAAACTTTGAAAAAGGAAGGAGATGAAGATATATAGTAATGGCTTACTTCATCAACAACTATAAAAAATTATGGGGTATTTTTTATTTTATCCGCTGTGTTATGGAATAAAGTTTAGATAATCTTGAGAATAAAAAAACCCATCAAACTTTCCATTTCATAAAAAAAAAAAAAAAAAAATCCATCAAATTTAATAAGTATGTTCCTACGATTTTGATCCACCCTTAAGTTCCATACACACTGCAAGAAATTTGATCTTTTTGAATGACAAATCCTTCAAAACACAAAAATATAGATTATATTAGTCTTTTTAACATCGATCTTTCAATTCATTTGAAATCAATCTTCGTAACACATAGATTTTTTAATAAAAAAAACGCGTTGTTTTCCTAGGTTGATTTCTAGACGTAATTACACTTCCGTACGTATGATGTTGGTAAACACGAAATATAAACTAACTTAGGGACCCAAATTAACATTACTAGCATAGGCAGTTAGGCACGTCCATGTACTTAACCCCAAAGTAATAGCTAACCATATGCGTAACCAGACAAAATCAATTAAACTAGACGACCCAAAATAATCTATATGGTCCTATCTAGCAAGTGATCAAGAAAAATATTGCTAGAATATGTCGAGTAATCTAGTTATTTCATCCAAAACTAATTAATAAACAAATTGTTAATATCTTCGATATTCATAGTTAAAATGACCAAGACCACGAAAAATAAAAATGTATCGTTAAAATGATGAAAATTAAGAGGATTTGTTTACCGTTATGCCTAGAACGTGTAGATGTGGTGCCCATCAACCATGGAACCCTTTGTAAGAAAATGACCGTGGAATTTTTTTTGTGATTTAATATATAATTGATCTTCTAAACTTTTGTCAACAACAATTTTATTTTTTAAAGTCTGAGTAAGGAAGTTTAGGACGTTAATTAAACAGCGCCGATCAAACCAATATTATATTCAGTTGTAACTTTCAATGATATCATTTCCGGTTTGTTAGGATAATGTAATTAAACTCAAAACAAAATTTTGAAAGGTTTCATGAGATCGATCTGGGTGTTGTAAAGGGGGACGCATGACGGTATAATTATAGCTTAGACGAACTGCACTCGAGAAGAAGTGGACTCACAAATAAGTTTTTTTTCTTCGTATAATCAAGTAATCAGATATTCGATATTTTTTAAATATATTATAAAATAATCTCTAATCGTTTTGTTTTGCTTTGCTTACCCTCCGATGCATGAGAATTCATGTGACCTTATACACTTAAAATATCATGAACATAATATCAAACGTTATGTTCTTAAGCTTCTCAAACTCGAGATGCCTTACAAGCTACATTATGAACCGTCCATGTTAAACTAACAAATCATAGACATCTAAATATTGGTGAGGACGACGTGGATTGATCATTGAATCTTACATTCATATATTAGAACACAATTATTACTAATTGCGTGTTATATGTTATGATTGAATTTGAATTGACTTTTTCTTTCGCATTCCATTGCGCAATTCATCCTAATCCAAGTTGGTTTGATCCTAAAAAAACAATTAATTAATTAACTAGCTAGTCAATTGAGTTCATCCGCTCCTCATTTACACAAATAGCTTGATCTTAGCTGCAAATCAAAATTATAGAGTATGTACGTTGATAATCACATTATCCTCACCTGTAATGTCTCGGAGAAAAAAGGACCATACATGTTCTTATAAAGAGAAGCAAAAAGGAAAAAGAATATTTTATATTTATTCCATTTCAATAAAATTACAACACTTACTAAATTATATCGTTCCAATTAAATTATAATCTTAACCTATTTGAAATTTTTTTTCCTGACAAAAATATTAAAATATTTTTATTATTTATTTTATATCATATTAATCCATCTCATCTTTTTTTCTTTTCTTTTTTTACTCTTATTATGCACTCACAAAAATCAAAAAAAAATTAATCTAGATATTAAAAAATAACACATATATAAATTATCGTGATAAATCGAATTATTATAATTCTGTTGGGAGGAAATGGTGTACGTTACATGTAGATACATTGAGCATTTCAAGGTAGGCATACCAAAAAGAATGGTAGGCATTCAACAATAATTGTTCATGCATGTCTTGTTTGCACCTTGATCAAGTGTATGTATGGAGATGACGCACGGCTTGTTATCAACAAGTTGACAATGCTTACCTTTCAAAGAGAAAAAAAAAAAGTTGACAATGCTTGGTACAAGGATTCTTAGTAAGATATCCTTTATAAAACGTAAATGAAATTTATAATCAGCACTTGAAAGTAAATTGTAACTCTTAGAAAATCATATTTCTACGTGACTTGAGTAATCAAAATGCGTGAACATTGAATCGCCCTAACAAACAGTGGGGCGAATAGATCATATTGGTTTACTCGTTTCAGAGAAATATCGCAACTCTGATACGAACGTTGAACGAATGGGATAAAGTTTGAAAAGAAGCAATTAGACATTGAAGTTACCCTTAATCTAAACTGTAATTAATCCCCTATAGTATATAGTTGAATCAAGTTCCAAATTTGACCACATAACTACTCGTGGGTTAGCTAGACCAATGCTAGCTATCGCAGTAAGAAAAATGAAAAAAAATGATAATGGCCTTCCTATACCTATGGGCCTATGGCTATTGCTCATACTTTTCAATTTTGATGAGGAGATTTTACGGGCTCAGTTTCCTTTCATGTGCTGCTGCGTGTATTCCGGAATGTAAAACGAGTTATTATTGGTAAAACATTATCCTTTAAAATTATATGTATTATTAAATACGTATTTTAAAAAAAACTTATTTATATTTTAATAATATGATAAAATTATATTATTAATATAAAATCAAAATTTAGGACAAAGCAATTATTTTATTATCCTCTTTATTTTTGTTTTACGATGCGAAATTTGCGCAAGGGCCGGCAAGCGCGGAGTAGCGAGAGTGGATAGAAACTGCCTTGTCGGTGATGAGTCAGCGGGTTTGCGTCCACACACGGCCGGCTTTCTTCTTTATCCTAAGATTAAACACGAACTTCATTAATTGATTAATCAAATTTTTAAGTAGATAGGAGTATGTAATTTCCGGGATTAATTGATTAATCAAATTTCAGTGTTTGACTTGAATTTTGGTTGATAAATAAGACTGAATTGTTTACAAATGACAATATGAGTGTCTTCAATGGACTCTCATACTTAAATTTGGATAAGACCTAACTCTAAACTCTAAATCTAACACGATATTTACCGACGAACACATATTCATCGTCTGTCATCCCATGAAAACAAATATTACATCCAGAGTTCGTTACATCCATCTAAAACACATTATTCACTAGTTAGCACCAGTAACGGAGTGGTTATTGCACTTGCAATGGATATGATTAATGTTTTATGTCGTCCATTGGTTGAGGCAAGTTGAAGCACGATATGCCATCAAAAGTGAGGTTTATCTTACCATAAATATAAAAAAAAGCGAGGTTTATCCAAAATGACGTTACATCTAAAAATACTTAAAAATAAATAAATAAAATTGATGATAACTAGTGCAGGAACGAAGAGCCATGATCCGAAGTCATCAGTGTGTAGTGATGAACATGATCCCCACTAGTTGGCATGGGTTGCTTTCATTCCATCAGTTGACATATTGGCATCACATAAATCAATCTCACCCAACGCAATTATAGCAAAATACGGGACGACGGTACATGAAAACTAGATTGTATGGGTAAAGTTTATAACGATCATAAATAAAACGGATCAAATAAATGGATATGACAAATCAAACAGGACATATCAATACGGGTATAATATGTATCCTTATAAAAAATACACATAAAAAAAATATGGGATTATATGTAATATTTAATGATATTTATAGCCTTAAAAAATACTATATATAATGCAAAAGACATATTATAATGTTCATAACAAAATTTCATTAAAAGATCAAACAATTAAAGAAATCGTCCATCATATAAATATCGTCATCAAGTTTAAAGCATTCATTTTGCTTCAAATAAGATGTAACTTATCTCAAACACTTAAAAAATCTGAATGATTTTTTTTTGAAATGCATGTGTTTAAAAGTTTTTTACTTAATTATTCAAAATAATTAAATCCTTTTTAAATTATTGAGTTAAATTCTAAATTTAATAAATACATTTAATCGAATCATGTTTACAAGGCGGACGTGTTTAAAATGTGTAATAAACATAGCATCGAAAAAAATATGTATTTTTACATATATATATATATAAAATTATTGTTTTTAATTATGTGTTATGTAAAAAAAATTTTTTTTTCTAATACTGTTAAGAATAAGAACGAAACGTAATAAGAACAAAACGTTTCGAATCATGATCATTATAATTTATAAAAACTATGAAGGGAGGAAGGACTAGACATCACCCTTATACCGAGTAGCTGTCAATTGCATTCAAGTTATTATTGTTTCCGATTAGGTAGTGTAGTGTAACGTTGTTCTCGTGCAAATCTTTATTAGCAGCGCCATTTGCAAAAGATATTTGTGAAGATATTTGTGGAAGATATTCACAAGGGATATTTTCTATTTATTTGGAGATGATGACCTCATAAGAGTATCTGGGGCCTTCACTGCATAGAGTCACAGACCTGTTATTGGGCCTGATTATGGGCCGGGCCACAGATCCCCAAAACCCTAACCAAATTCACCCCAACACAACTACTACATTTTTACCGACTATGCGCATTCAAACGACGTCGTTTCTCTCTCTGCGGCCCTCCGCCGCCGTCGCCGGCTTCAATCCTCCGATGTCATTCTCCACCCCACGCGCCGCCGCCGCAAGCTCGCGGTCACCGGCGCGTGAATCTCGAGGTGGGCCGATCATGGCGGAGGAGTGGCGAGGGTGAGGGACGGGTTCGGTGGTTGTGCCGGAGATGGTGAGGAAGGCGGTTGAGTATTTGAGGGATTTGGAGGAGGAGAATGGGGAGCGGTTGAGGTTCGGTGGCAATGGTGGGAAAATTTTGGTGTGATTTTTATGCTGTAGTTTTGTGATTGTTTTTCTACTTTGTATGATCAAATGGTGAATGAATAGTAAGACGAGTTGGTTTAGAGATAAGCGTCTCCTTCTTAACCGGGGGGTGAGGGGCTGACATCTAAAAGGAAACGATCTTTTATCTAAAAATAAGGTTAATACCGTGCACATCATATTGTCTTATAGTATGCCCATCCTACACACTCCACAAAATTATATGGATAAGCTTTTTTTTCAATATACGACTAATGAATAATGAGTTTTGTTTGTATGATCGAACGCATGAACTCTATCTTACCTAGCTGAATTCCATATTAAGGAACAAACGATATCAAAACTAAGTTTATTATGGAATACACAATAATATAGGTAGTGTAAGATCGTAACATTACCAAACTTATAGACTCAGACTTCCCTTGGGAAGTATGTTTGGACATTGGTGGTTAATAAGGTATCTTTGCTTGAATGATAAGTTATGATTGTGATTGAGGCTATGATTATCTTTGTCGTCCCATAGTTTTGGATTTCGCGTAGTTTGTGCATGTATATATTTATCCCTCTCTGAGTACTGGTTAATTTGCACGAAGCAGCAAATGAACTAGAGGCTTCTTTCTATGCTTGATGGTTTGGCTCCTGATTTTCAGTTTTGTTTTTTAGAACAACGTAGGGCGATTTCAAAGTTCAAGAAGATAAGAAACACCGAGCAGCCTATAAAGGTCTTAGCGATTCAGAAGAAAAGCTTCAGTTTTTCTCTGCTCGCCAGATAGCCTGCCGCTTGCTTGGTAGTAGAGGTTATCTTTGTCAGAAGGTATGCTTCTCAACTGTATGGCCGAATATAAACTTCATATTATGTCATGCCGTAACCTTCTAAGTTAAACATTAAGTTTGATTTTGTCTATTCTTCGTTATGTGCTTTGGATTTCTCGTATCGAGAATATTCGGTTCCATAACTTCTCGTAGCTGTCATTGATTCTGTTCGTTTACTGAATTCCGATGCATCAGTGCTGGCTTGCTATTGAAGATTGCATGTGTTCAAAAATCAAACCTTCCTCACTCTGGAATGGCATACGGTTGTGGGTTTATATGCATCGGTTTAAGTTTATTGTTTCTTTGACGAATTTTTCCTAGTTTATTACTCTCCTTGTCAGATTAATAGATCACATATTGCCTTTTCCGTCTTCAGGATTTTCTCCGACAAAATAATACAGGGAAGCTCCCACCCAACATGGTGAGCCCCTTGAAGGGAAGAGGTCAAGGGATCAAAACCCGTTTGAGTGCGAAGCTACTTTGTGGTGGTGAGTCCGTCAGCGAAAGCTGATTTAAAACGGTCATTCGGGTTTGCGGGTTATTCGGTTGATCAAAAGGAAATCTTTCGGAATTTCCTTTTAAAAACAATACAGGAAAGCTGCTGTGGCAAGTATTTGGTGTTCAATCTGCTACTTTGTCTCTCTTTTTGGCATTGCTGAGCTTGAAGAAATAATGTGGAATGAATTGAAGAATGCAGGTCTTGTCTCACATGATGCGCTGAGGTTTTTTTTCATTGTTCTTTTTTCTTTTTTTAAATCTTAAGGTTCTTCCAGCATCTCTTTTTCTCTGATTTTGAAATCCTTTTACTTTCATTCAAGTTGTTTTGAAATTTTACTCTCTTTTGCAAGTTCCTCTTCTTCAGCGATTAGAATATCCGAAGAAATGGTTTCTTGCAAACGTGTTCGTATTCGTTAATCTTCGGATGGATTGGAAATTAGTTTGTGACATGAATCTCTGGACTGGAAGGTGCCATTCAGGGAAGAGCAA
This sequence comes from Drosera capensis, assembly GCA_001925005.1. Taxonomy (NCBI): domain Eukaryota; kingdom Viridiplantae; phylum Streptophyta; class Magnoliopsida; order Caryophyllales; family Droseraceae; genus Drosera; species Drosera capensis. The sequence goes on from LIEC01011308.1 coordinate 102,199, forward strand.
GGTGTGGTGTCTCTCTCCTGGTAAGGGAACGGTACCAAAGTCAGTGGAGGAGTGCTTCTCGGATGAGTCCTCTCCAAGTGCAAATCGTAGGGTATGAGTGTCATGACTTTCTAATTTGTTATCTGTGAATTTAAGATTTTGAAGATGATCATCCTAATTTTTACAGTATCATATGCGCTAGTCTTTAATAGTCGATTCTTCACAGTTTGGCGAAAATGAGACATTGCACTTTATTCTGATTGATGGTACGCGGAGCAACTCTAATGCGATGGTTAGCCGATTAAGGTAACGAAGTCATGTTCTTCCTACTATCTTATGTTGTTACTTGTTGAGGTATTGCTGTTCGTGTTGTAAACTTACGTGAGCTTTTACTGATTTCTAAATGAAGTTTTGTGCGACTTTATTTAGGATCATGCAAAATTAGCTTGGGGAGATGTCGAGCTTCCCTGTATCTGACTTGCAGCTGGTGCTTCTGCAATGCACAAGCTCAGGTAGGATATGTCAGACAGTTCTCATGCATTTCTTTTCGCTTTCCCTTTGCCTCTACTTGAAAATTTGGTTTGCTTTTGTCTTAGACCTCAGCCATCATGTAATCGCACCTGCACAGCAGCAGCTGCTGCAGACCTTCTATCTGAGCTTCACCTTCTTCCAAACTTCAGCTCTTATGGTTTGGATAAACAGGCGGGAGCAGTAGATGATGCCTTGGAGGTTCTGTTGGATGCCCTTACTGGTCGTCGGCTTCGCAATGGTAGGTCCATCACTCGTAACGCAAGAAACACAAGCAGCTTCAGCTGAAAAGCTTCTGGGACGCTGCTGGCTTGTCCTGGACATGAATTCTTTGAAGTGATAGCCTTGGTCTCGGATCTTTGTACAACAATCATATTGTTGCCGGGTTTTAATGCAACTGCACAGTCCTGAGATTCCTTTGGTAGAATTCCCACATTCAATATTGGAGGGATCTCAATACAAGCTGCTGTGATTCGAACCATCTCTTGGGAAGCAGCAGTAAGTAGAGGGACTCCCTCTGATGTGCCTGGAGGGAACCCGTTACAATCATACCGAGTCTCGTGACCGTTTCTTTGTCAAATCGGTTGCCCTGCTGGTTGTCATGATCGAGCGAACCATGTGCATGGTCTGTAGGACGACTTCGGAAGACGACTCAACCTACGTGCACCGTTGGCGTTCGAAGTTCAAGGAGGATCTCGATATCCTCAGTAGGAACCCCCCATCCTGCCCTGTTTATTAGCCCCTTCCCTTGGTCAGCAGATGAGATGGGTGCCTGGATGATGAGGTGCTTTCGTCATGAAATCTTCCATGATAGTCCTCTCTTTTCAAATATATGTATTTCTTAAATTAATAAAAAATATCAATTTTATTTTTACGAGGATGAGGTTAAAAAAATAAGAGAAAAAATAATAATAACGATGAATTAATATAATATAAAATAATTTTTTTTATTTTTGTTTTGTATTTCTAGATAACGATAATGTGTTAGTGTGATGCACATATTTAAGTTAAATGATCAGAACATCTTAGTTTGGGTCTCTCTTTACTACTTCCCCAGTTCCTTGAAACCCTAGAAACTCTCGAGGACGAATTCCGCCGATCTCGTCTCTCATCCGATCCCGTTTCCGTCCGTTGATGGCATCTAGCTCGTCGGCGCCGACGAGTAGCTCCTCGAAGGGATTCGATTTTGCCTCCTCGGACGACATCCTCTGCTCGTACGAGGACTACCACGACAACAACAATCCTCCTCACTCTGATTCCCTCATCTCCACCACCAGCTCCGCCAAGGTAATTGGACTAGCTCCGATGTTTTCTCATGCGGAGATTGAGCTCGTGCTTTGGGAAAGAAATTTGTCTTGATTCGGTTTCTTATTGATTCGTTGGTGATTTGAGCTTTTGAGATTGCGTTGTCGTGAGCGATGATATCGGTGGTTTCGTTGTAGTTGGAATTCTGGTTTTACTAATTGTAGTATCGAACAAGAGATTTGGATCATGTGATTTCGGAGGCTGAGATATTGGTGTTATACCAAGGGTTTCAGTTTAGTTGGAGTTGAGGTTGTACGAACTGTGATATTGAACAAGAGATTTGGATAAAGGGACCTTCTGTTCTTGAGATTTAGATCATGCGATAGCTTACAAACTATGATGCGCAATTTGGTTTTTTAATTTTTGTGTGCATCGCTTTAGTTGTGGCAGAATTATCATCCTCATTAGTTTTACTAGTTTGATGCCATAAAAATGTAATTGGGGCTGTGCTGTCTGAGGCATCATCATTCATCATCACCATGATCTTGTTATTGCTGATTTAGTGTCATCAAGGGAGGAGCTATCTTGTAGGTGGCTATGATTTCTGTTCTCTCTACTATTACTTTCTTTTGGTTTGTGGTTTGAAGTTTAATTTGTTGGCTAAATATTGTCATTAAGTTATTTCTGTTAACCACCCCGTGACCTTGTCTATATATTGGTGTTTTTTGTGGCAGAAGTTTTGGATTCTTTGCTTATGGGTTGAAACTATCTATTCTTTTGGGTACTGCTAAGGTTAGTTTGCTTATTTCGGCAGGACTTTCAGAAGAGCAGGATGTCAAGATCATCACTTTTCCCTACGACCGTCTATAGTCAGCCAGAAGACTCCTTGAATGAGGACATGGTATCGGCTGTTGAGAGGACAATGAAGAAACATACCGACAATCTTATGCGTTTTCTCGAAGGAATCAGTTCACGCCTTTCTCAGTTGGAGCTCTACTGCTATAACCTTGACAAGTCAATTGGGGAAATGCGTTCTGATTTGGTTCGTGATCATGGTGAAGCTGAAACAAAGCTGAAGTCTCTTGATAAGAACCTCCAGGAAGTAAGTTGCTCTTTTCGTTGGTTCTTTGGTTTACCTGTTAAACGTGGAGTAGGGATAATCGTAATAGTTTGCTTCTCTTCTCTACTTCTTTCCCTGTTCAGAGGCAACAGTTTTATGGCTTTTCTTGTGGAGGTTAAAATTCTTGGTATCTAAACCATGTCCACTTAGCTAATTTGAACATAAAACTCTTCTGGTTGCTTTGCATCAGATCCCATGCATTACACCTATGTATGATCGTGTCTTATGTTCTAATGAACTTATTGACATTGGACTTGCCCTTAATCTCTTACATGATGTGTGGTTACGTGTTGAGAGTGCTGATCTTCTAACATGCTTTGCTGTGAATACCTGTCTCCCCTTTGTTAGTCCTATAATTTGGAGGTTATAGCATAAAAGGTTTTTTGGGTCTGGAGATGTTTTGCTTACTTCATTAGTCACGTAGTTGTTTTCCATATACTGGATCCAGGAGTATTGAGTTGCGAGTTTCAATCCGACTAGCAATTAACCAGCTAGTATAATGAGGCTCCTTTAAAGGCTTTCATCATGTAAACCAGGTGAGGAAGGGTAGTGACAAAAATCCCCTAGGAATTGGGGCTTTAGTGAGAACCATCTATTATGAAGTAGACTATGCCTGTAATCAAGTGTAGGCTGCTGATGCCCCTTTCCTTTTTATGCTCGATGTTTGCTGTGCCTTCAAAGTGTTGCCATTATCTTGAGCCAGTCATTGAAGTGTATTGTATATGATCCATTCAGGTGCACCGAGCAGTGCAGATACTGAGGGACAAACAAGAATTGGCTGATACTCAGAAGGAACTGGCAAAGCTGCAGCTCGCGCAGAAAGAGTCCTCGTCAGAGGAGAAATCTCCAGCCCCTAAAAAGGCTGATGATTCTTCGGAAACACGTGAGCAGCAACTGGCTCTTGCTTTACCCAATCAGTTTGCCCCGCAACCACAACCACAACCCTCTAGACCAATAGAACAGAAGCAGTCATATGCTGTGCCCTCTCAGACTCCACCACAAACTCTGAATCAGCCGTCTCTTTACTACATGCCGCCGTCTCAGTTACAGAATCCTCAAACCCAAAATGCGGCTCCTCATGGTTATCTGCAAGCTGATCCTGCATATCGTGTTCCACCAATGGCACCACAGCCGTCCCAAAACCAAGTAAATCAACCACTTCCTGCTCAGCCGTACCCTCCGTATCCACATCAATGGCCTCAGCAAGTTTCTCAGCCTCAGCCTGTACAGCCTCCTCAGCAACCACCAATCCAACCCCAGAATCAGGCTCACCCTTTGCCTTCAGGTGCCTATCCACCATACATGAGGAGTCAACCAACAAATCCTCCCCCTCCTGAGACGATCACCGGCAGCATGGCCATGCAGGCACCATATTCAGGACATCCTCAGCCAGGGGTTGGCTATGGAGAAGCTCTGCCATATGGATATGGCGGAGCTGGTAGGCCAGTTCCGCCTCAGCCTCAATCCCCGCCGCCGCCGCCGCAGCCACCTCAGCATATGAAGGGTGGGTTTGCGACTCAGCCTGTAGAAGGATATGGAGCAGCTGGGGCCCATCCACCTGTCTCCTCTGGCAGTGCATACATGATGTATGACAGCGAGGGAGGTCGGCCGCATCAGCCCCCTCTGCAACCCAGCTATGCTCCTGCGGGATATCCTTCTGGTGGCTATCCCCTTGGTCCTTATCCTCCTGGAAATGTTCCTCAGAATTCACCGGCACCTAGCAGTGCTGGTCAGATGGCTCGAAACCAGAATGCTCCACGATACTTCCGCAACCATCCCCATGGTGAGCTGATTGATAAGTTAGTGAGCATGGGTTACAGAGGTGATCATGTGGCGAGCATAATACAGAGGTTGGAGGAGCGTGGACGCCCGGTTGATTTCAATGTGGTGCTCGACAGCCTGAATGGGGGCTCCTCTGGTGGTTCTCAAAGAGCATGGTAATCGGACGTGATTGATGGTCCGCAGACAACTCCCTGGCCTTGAATGAGAATGTGGTCTGTAATATGTACATCATGTTTGTCCTTGTAATGCTGTAATGTCTTACTGGTCTATTGTGAGATTGCGTCCTATGTAACTTTGTAAATTCATAACGACCCTCGACAACTCGACGTTGTTTCATGCTCGGTTCTCTTTTCCTGTGTGTATTTCCGGCTTCCTTACATCGCCCTGCCACGCTGTTGTTAACTTGGTGTGATTTGTATGATCTTGATTTGCTATTGCTGATATAATAAGGTTGCCATGCGATTCTACTTTGGTTGGTTCGATCGTGGATTGTTGCGTACGCTTGGCTTCGTGGGTAATGAAATAGACCTACCGAGAAAAAAGTTACTTCAAATTCAAACACAACAAATCAAATGCAGAATTAACGCAGTTTTGATAAATCATATAATTCAAACTTTGTCGTTGTATATATTTATCTATCCTCCCCCCACTGGCTATCAAGCTCACAGATTGGTGTGTGAGAGCTGAAAACTGGAGTGGGAATATGACTTCCCAGCGTAGCGTTGGCGTTGAATGCTATGTTATATACTACTGTATCGTGATATAAACAATTCTTTCAATTTCAATCGTTTTAAAATATAATATATCATATTTAATAATTTTTTAGTATTTATTTTAAAATAATTTTTATAAGTAAATTTTTATTATCATCAAAAAAATATTTTTTTTTTCAGTAAAATTCACACAAATTCAACCCACACATAAATTCATATATCGAATTAAATCTTTATTTATATTATAAAACGGATAGAATAATACATGACATCCAACAATTGCTCCAAAACTCTAACCTATAATAATGACAAACATTACACGTGAGAACGACAGGATTAGATACTAGTACTAAAATTAGTTTAGCTATGACTCAGGCTTTGGCGCTTTGCCATGTCATTTTCCAAAAACATTATTCCAACCTTTTGCTTTTTCATTCCTAGTTTACTGCATATAACTCGTTTTCACTTTTTTTTTTTTTTTTTTTTTTTTGCGTGTTTCATTCAAATGTTTTTTTTTTCTTATCTCGACATTAAATCGATGTTATTTGTTCATAAAAGATGTTACGTGATATCGCCATCTATATTTGTGGGAACTTAACCGAAACAAGTAACATTTCACAATAACGTTAAATCAAGCTTCTTTGCAACAAACTAACTATATATGGGTAAGATTAGATTAGATACGCGTAGGATTCAAAAGGGTGGAATTCCTTTATCTTGATCAAGCCACGTCGTTTTTGCCACTTGCACCAAACCCACCCCACGAAGTTTTCTCCAAATCACACTCCAATCCCTTTTGTCCCCCTTGTCATTTTTGCATTTACTTCATACCAAATTTCCCCTAAAGTTTCCACGTAGTAATTCATTGTCTAATCAAATCAACAACAATGAAGAGAGTATCAGACATAAGAAATCTTAACCATGCCAACTTTATTTCAGAAGTCCGAGGATAGTCAAAAATTTATTGTCCGAGAATGACATATCATAATATAATTACAAGCTTTAAACTATTCATCAAACAATATTTACTCTTTCATCCAAAACTTTCATCCAAAAAATATATATATTTTTATTATTATTTCATATATATGAATATGATATCTATTTTTATATCAAATCATGTTAAATCATCCCGTAAAATATATTAGGTTATACGAGTATTGATGTTTCACGATAAATTTATAACAAATTATATTTGATCGTTATTACACGCGTATTAAATTTTATATCAGCATATATACAAAGTAAAAACATTATAAAATAAATGAGATGGAGAAAGTATATTATTTTTAGTATTATTTCCTTCATTTCATAATGCGTGCAACATTGATACGTGAGATGTATATTGAGATATATATCGAGACATCTAATATTCGATATTACCAAAGCATAATTAACATTTGTAATTGCTATTTTAGCATAATTTATTGTGTATCTTGATCATCATTAAATAACCTACTTTTTATACACAATAATTTAAATCATATATTTTAATTTTTGTTATTAATATACCGAAAAAAGAAAACTAATGCAAGTTATGCAATATTAACTTACTATTTATCTCAACCTCCTTTTTTTAACCGTCGGATCAACTTAAAAAAACAAAAAGAATTCACATTTAATTGATTTAACAGTTAAAAAATATTCATGATAATTAATTGGCTTATGTCGTATTAGTCTTTTTTTTTCATAATATAGTTTAATCATATTTTTAAAACTAAAAATTCTTAAAATCAGACACTGATTATCGTCTACCTTTTGAATCCCCCCCTCCATCCGTTCCCATTCCCATCTCCTAACACCAAAAAAGCCAAAGAGTCCTCACCCTGGGAAAAAAAACACGCGCGCGCACAAAAGCCCAATCTCGATCCACACCTCCCCTCATTCCCCTCTCCACCATGGCCGCCGCCGCCACTCGCCGGAATCCACCACCACCACCACCGTCCCCTTCCTCTCTCCCCTACAACATAATCCCAATCCACAACCTCCTCGCCGACCACCCCTCCCTCCGCTACCCCGAAGTCCGCGCTGCCACCGTTCCCTCGGCGACCTCCGCCTCCCCCCTCACCACTCCTCCTCCTCCGTCTCCGACCTCATGGACTGGCTCGGCCTCTTCTTTGGCTTCCAAGCCTCGAATGTGAACGATCAACGGGAGCATCTGGTGCTTCATCTGGCCAATTCTCAGATGCGGCTTGTTCCGCCGCCGGATACGATCGATGTGTTGGATCGGAGCGTGATTAGGCGATTTAGGAAGGAGTTGACGAGGAATTATGTGGATTGGTGTGCGTATTTGGGGAAGAAATCGAATGTGTTTATACGAAGAGAGGAGGATTTGAGGAGGGAATTGTTGTATTGTGGACTGTATCTGTTGATTTGGGGAGAGTGCGGGAATCTGAGATTCATGCCGGAGTGCGTTTCGTATCTGTTTCATAACATGGCGAATGAGTTGAATAAGATTCTGGAAGGGTATATTGATCACGAGACGGGGGCGGCCTTCGTGCCGAGCGTGTGCGGCGAGTTAGGGTTTCTGGAGAGGGTTGTGAAGCCGATTTACGAGACGATTAGTAAAGAGGTTGCGGGGAGTAGGAATGGGACTGCTCCGCATAGTGCTTGGAGGAACTATGATGATTTGAATGAGTATTTTTGGAGTAGAAGGTGTTTCGAGAAGCTGAAATGGCCTCTTGATAAGGGGAGTACGTTCTTTGTCTCCTCGTCGGAGGGAGGAGGAGGAGGAGGGAGGAAGAGGAAGGTTGGGAAGACGGGGTTTGTCGAGCAGAGGTCGTTTTGGAATCTGTTTAGGAGCTTTGATAGGTTATGGGTGATGTTGATTCTGTTCTTGCAGTTCGCGGTGATTGTTGCGTGGGACGGGGAGTTGCCGTGGAAGGCCTTGAGGAGTAGGGATGCTCAGGTTAGGGTTTTGACTGTGTTCTTGACTTGGAGCGGGCTGAGGTTCTTGCAGGCATTGTTGGATGCTGGAATGCAGTATAGTTTGATCTCGAGGGAGACGTGGTGGCTTGGGGTTAGGATGGTGCTGAAGGGTGTGGTTGCTGCTGGTTGGGCGTCCGTGTTCGTTATCTTCTACGCGAAGATATGGACTCAGAGGAAACACGATAAGGAGTGGACTCATGCTGCTAATCAGCGAATCCTGACCTTTCTTGAAGTGGCATTGGTGTTTGTCGCACCCGAGATACTGTCTTTGGTTCTGTTCATCATCCCTTGGGTTAAGAACTTTATTGAGAAGACCAACTGGAGGGTGTTTTACTTGTTGACGTGGTGGTTCCAGAGTAGATCTTTTGTGGGTCGTAGTTTGAGGGAAGGGCTCGCGGATAACCTGAGGTATACCTTGTTCTGGGTCGTGGTGCTCGCCTCCAAGTTCTCATTCAGTTACTTCCTGCAGATCAAGCCCTTAATAGCTCCCACGAAGGCTCTGTTGAATCTGGAAGATGTCAAGTACGAGTGGCATCAGTTTTTCGGTCACAGCAATAGGTTTGCTGTGGGGCTTATGTGGCTTCCTGTGATCTTGATCTACTTCATGGACCTGCAGATATGGTATGCTATCTACTCTTCGTTTGTTGGGGCGGGTGTTGGATTGTTTGCTCACTTGGGCGAGATTCGCAGCATACAGCAGCTGAGGTTGAGGTTCCAGTTCTTCGCCTCCGCCATTCAGTTTAATCTCATGCCAGAGGAGCAGCTCCCTGATGGGAGAGGGGTGCCATTCATAGATTGAAGCTGAGGTATGGGCTTGGCCGGCCTTATACTAAGCTCGAGTCTAACCAGGTGGAGGCCAACAAGTTTGCCCTCATATGGAATGAAATAATAATGACGTTTAGGGAGGAAGACATCGTCAGTGATAAGGAAGTTGAGCTGCTGGAGCTGCCGCAGAACACTTGGAATGTTAAGGTTATTCGTTGGCCCTGCGTACTGCTCTGCAATGAACTCCTCCTCGCTCTCAGTCAGGCAAAAGAGCTCGTGGATGCTCCTGATAAATGGCTCTGGCATAAGGTTTGCAAGAATGAATACAGACGATGTGCTGTGATAGAATCTTATGATTGTGTGAAGTATCTGCTGCTTTCGATCATAAAGAGAGGAAGCGAAGAACATTCGATTGTCACTATTCTGTTTCAGGAAATAGACCACTCCATTGAGATCGAAAAGTTTACTAAGACATACAACAGTATGCTCTTCCTCAGATTCATGCCAAAGTGATCTCTCTTCTGCAGCTTCTGGTGAAGCGGAAGAAAGATGTTCCCAAGGTGGTGAATATATTGCAGGCTCTGTATGAGGTTGTCCTTAGTGATTTCTACATTGAAAAGAGGAATATGGGCCGGTTGGCAGAGGATGGCCTTGTTCGTCGATCACATTCAGATAAAGGCTTTCTGTTTGAGAATGCTCTTGAGTTGCCTGATGATGAAAATGATGCCTTCTACAGGCAGGTCCGCCGTATGCACACAATCATAACCTCCCGTGACTCCATGAATAATGTCCCTAGAAATCTCGAGGCCAGGCGCAGAATTTCCTTCTTTAGCAATTCACTCTTTATGAACATGCCCCATGCTCCTCAGGTGGAAAAGATGATGGCTTTTAGTGTTTTGATCCCTTACTACAATGAAGATGTTTTTTTCAGCAAGGAACAACTGCAGACAGATAATGAAGATGGCATTTCCATCCTGTTCTACTTGCAGACGATTTATAATGATGAATGGGAGAACTTCATGGAACGCATGCGTCAAGAAGGTATGGAAAGTGAGAAGGATTTGTGGACTACGAAGTTGAGAGATCTCAGACTTTGGGCATCATACAGAGGGCAGACGCTGTCGCGTTCTGTCAGGGGGATGATGTATTACTACCGTGCCCTCGAGATGCTGGCCTTCCTTGATTCTGCATCAGAGATGGATATTCGAGAGGGAGCACAAGAACTTGCTTCAATGGGGAATAGCACTCGGCTGGATGCTGTGGGTGGTTCTTTAAGGTCCGTATCTTCGAGAAGTCTGAGTAGAGCGAGTAGCTCGGTCAGTATGTATTATAAGGGCCATGAGTATGGGACTGCGGTTATGAAGTTCACTTATGTCGTAGCCTGTCAGATATATGGGAGCCAAAAGGCAAAGAAAGACCCTCGTGCCGACGACATCCTGTACTTGATGAAAAATAACGAAGCCCTTCAAGTTGCCTATGTTGACGAGGTTCCAAGAGCCAGGGGTGAGACAAACTACTATTCTGTTCTTGTCAAGTATGACCAGGAGCTGGATAGGGAAGTGGAAATCTATCGAGTCAAGTTGCCCGGCCCTATAAAACTTGGTGAGGGGAAGCCAGAGAACCAGAACCATGCAATTATATTCACACGAGGGGATGCTGTTCAGGCGATCGACATGAATCAAGATAGCTATTTTGAGGAGGCTCTCAAAATGCGGAATCTGCTGGAGGAATTTAAGCATAATTATGGTATTCGGAAGCCTAGCATCCTGGGAGTCCGCGAGCACATATTCACTGGTTCTGTTTCCTCGCTTGCATGGTTCATGTCAGCCCAGGAGACCAGCTTTGTGACGTTAGGGCAACGTGTTCTGGCAAACCCTTTGAAGGTGCGGATGCATTATGGCCATCCGGATGTGTTCAATAGGTTTTGGTTCTTAACCCGTGGAGGGATAAGCAAAGCTTCGAGGGTGATCAACATAAGTGAGGATATATTTGCTGGGTTCAACTGCACATTACGTGGAGGCAATGTCACACATCATGAGTACATACAGGTCGGCAAGGGGAGGGATGTAGGCTTGAATCAGATATCAATGTTTGAAGCGAAGGTTGCCAGTGGAATGTTAGCTAATAATCTTGACCAAAATGCATAAAACGTTTCCACCGGCCATCACTATTCCACCGGCCACTATTACACGTTTTTTGTACAAAAACGTGTTTTACAATTCGTTGATTTAGCCCTATAAATAGGTTAGGAACTCTTGTATCAAAGGCACCTCAATCAAGCAATAAAACGAAATCAGAAAAGGGTTTTACCCACCAAATCTCCTTGTCTCAAACTTACATTTGGTATCAGAGCGAAACCACGATCCAACCACCTAGCTTCACCACCCCTCAGATCCGGCCAAAATCCGACACCGCCGCACAGATTCACCGCGTTGCAGGGTTCGGTCGCCTTCGTCACCATCGGTTTTTTTTTTCCTCCGGCTTCGTTGATTCGTCTCGTAGACGGTACCGAGGTGAAGCTCCGCTTGAAGAAGAAGGAAGAAGCGGACAGTGAAGGTGGAGATTGGTGGAAGAAGGAGAGGAGATTCAAGGAGATTGGAAGAAGAGTTTGGAAGGAATGCGGCTGCCCATGTGAAAAAAAAGTGAGGAAAATGTATTTATACCTAGGTCAAAGGGAAGTCAAGGGCATTTTCGTAATTTCGAGGTCAAGGGGCATTTTCGTAATTACGTGGTCAAGGGGCATTTTCGTAATTCCGTGGTCAAGGGCATTTTCGTAATTAAGAGATTCAAGGGGCATTTTCGTAATTACGTGGTCAAGGGGCA